>CM031951.1:8144477-8299477 GCA_018749465.1 Paracanthobrama guichenoti | reverse complement strand
AAAACTACCAAGAGCCGTCTGACTAACATGTTCATTAGTTTCAGTGACATTCATTCATTCATTCTAATTCAGTTTTTATTTCATTTAATTTTTATTTTATTTTACTCAAACTCAGTTTAGGCTGTTTTGGGAAGGTTACAACTTTAGTGTTCAACATATTGTTTCAGAACTGCAAACAATTAAATATATTGCAATTTCAACTTCATGTGGTTGGTTTTATCTTGTTTAAATTAGCTTTAAGAAAATAAATATGAATATTTGTTAAAGGAAATTTGATTATTGAAGGGGTTTTTAAAAGAGGTAAATTAGCTTTATAATCTCACATGTTTGATTCAGATTCATCAGATGGTCCGTTTACACCTAGTGCAACTTACCCACTGACCTGGATCAACTTACCCCTAACCTGGGGTAAATTGTAGGGATGCACCGATATGAACATTTTGGCTGATAACCAATAATTATTTTTGTTTGAAATCCGATAACCGATAATTCTTTATGTTTGAAAGCTGATAACCGATAATTCTTTACGTTTGAAAGCCGATAACTGATAATTCTTTACGTTTGAAAGCCGATAACTGATAATTCTTTACGCTTGAAAGCAGATAACTGATAATTCTTTACGCTTGAAAGCCGATAACTGATAATTCTTTACGCTTGAAAGCCGATAACTGATAATTCTTTATGTTTGAAAGCCGATGACCGATAATTCTTTACGTGTGAAAGCTGATAACTGATAATTCTTTACATTTGAAAGCCGATAACTGATAATTCTTTACGCTTGAAAGCCGATAACTGATAATTCTTTGTTTGAAATCCAATAACCGATAATTCTTTATGTTTGAAAGCCGATAACCAATAATTCTTAGCGTTTGAAAGCCGATGACCGATAATTCTTTGTTTGAAAGCCGATGACCGATAATTCTTTACGTTTGAAAGCCGATGACCGATAATTCTTTGTTTGAAAGCCGATGCCCGATAATTCTTTATGTTTGAAATCCAATAACCGATAATTCTTTATGTTTGAAAGCCGATAACCAACAATTCTTAGCGTTTGAAAGCCAATAACCGATAATTCTTTGTTTGAAAGCCGATAACCAATAATTCTTAACGCTTGAAAGCCGATACCCGATAATTCTTAACGCTTGAAAGCCGATTTGCACTGACCATGGAGCGGACCTGTTTACATTTCACTGCCGGTTGTATATTCTGTATATAACTGTGTATGTGACGAATTTTTTTTGAATCTTGAATCTTGATAACCAATAATTCTTTATGTTTGAAAGCCGATAACCGATATATGGGCACAAATTTGAATAAACTTTGAGAGCCTGATTACAAAAACAAAAGGCTCAGCATTAAAAGCCATATCCCAAACACTTCAGCATGAAGCAATCATGTACCATACAGAAGCTGAGTTTGACCAAGTGTCAAAGCCAATAACCGATAATTCTTTGTTTGAAAGCCGATGACCGATAATTCTTTATGTTTGAAAGCCGATGACCGATAATTCTTTGTTTGAAACCCGATGACCGATAATTCTTTGTTTGAAAGCCGATAACTGATAATTCTTATCGCTTGAAAGCCGATAACCGATAATTCTTTCTTTGAAAGCCGATAACCGATAATTCTTTGTTTGAAAGCCGCTAACCAATAATTCTTAACACTTGAAAGCCGATAACCGATAATTCTTCACGCTTGAAAGCCGATGACCGATAATTCTTTATGTTTGAAAGCCGATAACCGATAATTCTTTACGCTTGAAAGCCGATGACCGATAATTCTTTATGTTTGAAAGCCGATAACCGATACTTCTTTACGCTTGAAAGCCGATGACCGATAATTCTTTACGTTTGAAAGCCGATGACGATAATTCTTTATGTTTGAAAGCCGATGACCGATAATTCTTAGCGCTTGAAAGCCGATAACCGATAATTCTTTACGTTTGAAAGCCGATGACGATAATTCTTTATGTTTGAAAGCCGATGACCGATAATTCTTAGCGCTTGAAAGCCGATAACCGATAATTCTTTACGCTTGAAAGCCGATGACCGATAATTCTTTATGTTTGAAAGCCGATGACCGATAATTCTTTACGTTTGAAAGCCGATAACCGATAATTCTTTATGTTTGAACAACTGTAAGAGATCTTTTTCGTCTTTCTTCGGCCATCATGCATTCCCAAACTGAATTGTGGGTTCCGTTGCGCTACATCACTGCCGTTGCTCGCGGCAGAAGTTGCAATGTAGGCGTCAGCCAATCAGATCACCTATACAAATACCCATTTACTGTGTATTTATTCTTGTTTCTGTTCATTATTCTCATCTTAAACATGATTAAATTGTCCAAACACACAGGAAAGCTCCCGGAGAAGCCTCTGAGATCCACGTGACACTGTTATAAAGATGGCGTTGATTAAACAGGAGAGTGAAGACATAAAGATTGAAGAAGTGTTCAGCTTGAAACATGAAGAAACTGAGGAGCAAACAGGTTAGTTTCATATGAGTCGTATTAAAATGGCCTCTACAGAAATGAATGATATTTTTGAATATGAGTGTCCTAATTAAAGCAGTTTTATTTGAGTTGGTCGCCTCATGTGGACAGACGTGTTGAGATCACATGACCAGACAAACACTGATGTTGCTTCAAGAGCATCTGAGAAAGTTGTCAGTGCATGTGACACTACATATAATGTTGGTTTTAGTAAGATTTTCCCAATAAATAGGCAAGAATAAACCTGGGGTCCTCCGTGATTCCTGTTCATTCCGACAGTTTATATTAATAAATATAAAAAATGTTAAAGGTGTGCATCATAGCTGACACCTAGATGAACACTTTACAGTTGGTTTTATTGTAATAGAGGCCAGCCAGTAGTCGCTGTGCAAGTAAACCTCACTCCTCTGAACTCAAGAGATGCTCTAGCGACTGACGCTAGAGGTTGCAGCCTTTAGCCTCCTTGTTAGAGCGCCCTACTCTCATGCCAGCGGACCAGGGTTCGAGTCCCGCTTGGAGCGGGCGGTTTGAACAGGAGTGGTTACATTATGACTATAATTAATTCTCTTCAAATGCTATTTAAATTAGAAAGGGATATACCAATGTCGTATGTAACTATGCTACTAACTATGCTGTGAATGGATCAAGCTCGTAATCACGACTTCTGAAGTGGGAATTATGGAATTTCTGATAGCACATGAAGGCAGCACAAGTGGAAGCCCAGATATCGTTCCTCCACATGCCCATTTGCACACTTCTGTGGGTTTACTATGAATCTAGCCACCCACAGCGATCTCAGGACATACGTGGAATGTGGCCGGAGGATTTTGTCCATGCGACATTGAAAGATAGCGGGAGCCCTGAACAGAATAGTAATAATTTGGTGTAACCCAAATGGCGTAATGAAGGCTGTTTTTTCTTATTGCGATAAGGGGATCTGCTTTGTTAAATCCAGTGTTGAATAAAAGCGAGCCAAACCTAACCAATCAAGCAGCTCGTCATCTCGGGGCATTGGATAATGTTGTACTTATAGCCCCCCAATCACTAATTACCCCAACACACATCTCTATAACCTGTTCAAATCAAAAGATGTGTCCTTACCTTCAGGTCGAGAGCGCTGCCCTTTGGTTAGAAATTGCAGGGGGAGTCCGTGTCTAGTTCAGTTAAAGTTCGGATGCTCTTGCAGCTCGAGGAGTCTTTTAATATTCAGATTCAGATAATAGGTATGAGGAAAAATGTACTCTGTTACTAAAACAAAGATTTAAGTCTCACAGTTCAGAATAAAGAAATCTACATACAGCGAAAAGTCTTCACCACGAGGTTCGGCCCTGATCTGTTACAGCGTTCACCATTTATAGTCTGCAGGGTTTTTTTTTCTCAGAACAGCATTATTTGGTGATATAAGCTTCAAGCTAACGGCATTCATTCCTTATTTGGATATAAATCTCAACTAACCCCTCCTTGGATTCCTGTTACTTTGCAGGTAAATATATACTATCTTTAGGTCATCTCTTTCCAGGGTACTTTTCAGCAAATTATCTCAAAGCATGACACACATATTTCTCTTCAGCATTATACAGTAAATTTCAATTTGTAAGAGCGTGCAACACATTTTCTTTGCATGTAACAAACCTCTCACTAGCAGGCAGAGGGTAGTTTCACTTGTTGTTTTTTTTCTCCTCAACTAGACAGGATGTGTATTTCTGGCTTGACGTATGCGTCTGTATGTCCCACAAAGTATATGCTGTGTGTTACATTCATTTTACCTGCTTGACAAACAGCGCTAATGTTCTTCTGGGATCAGAAGATCCCGAGCCAAACCAATCAATTATTTATTTTACAAGTTTCAAAAGTATTTTGTTCAATTGTTAATTCTGCCTAAGCAATCAAATTATCTCTCGTCATTTTAGAGGAGGTCCTCTCCCAGTTGGAGTCCATTGTTCTTTTTGCCCTCCAAAAACATGGCTTTGCTTTTCATGCCCTACATAGCTGACAATAGGGAAGCAAAATCCCTAAGTTAGGAACCTGGGTGTGCTCTTTGATACTAATCTTCATTTGAAAGCCATATCATCACATTTCTATCATCTGTAAAACTGCATTCTTTCATCTTAAAAGTATATCTAAATTATGATATGCTCTCAATGCAAAATGCTGAATAGTTAATTCATGTGTTCATGACCTCAAGGCTAGATTACGGTAATGCTTTACTGGGTGGTTGCCCTGCTCGCTTAATAAACAAACTCCAGCTGGTCCAAAACGCAGCAGCTTGAGCTCTTACTAGAACCAGGAAGTGTGACCATATTAGCCCGGTTCTGTCAACACTGCACTGGCTCCCTATTAAACATCGTATACATTTTAAAATCTTGCTTATTACTTACAAAGCACTAAATGGTTTAGCTCCCCAGTACTTGAGCGAGCTCTTAACGCATTATACTCCATCACGTCTATTGCGGTCTCAAAACTCTGGCCAGTTGATAATCCCTAGAATATCAAAATCAACTGCAGGCAGTCGATCCTCTGGAACTCTAGAACGGTCTTCCTAGGTCTTCTTAGTATTGTTCGGGAAGCAGACACACTCTGTCAGTTTAAATCTAGACTAAAAACACATCCCTTTACCATGGCTTACACATAGAACATTATCAATCTCTATTATTCAAGTCATGTAAAAAGTTAGGCTGCATTAACTAGGTCAGCCGGAATCGGGAACACTTCCCATAACACCTGATGTACTCGTTACATCATAAGAGGAATGTTATCTACGCTAATATTAGTCTCTCTGTTTATCCCGAACTTTACTGTAGTCAGTCGGATCTGGACTGTATCCAGATCAGATGGTGGACCTGCCCCTAGACACGATCACACGCAGTCCTGAAGTGTCAGCAGAGACCGTGTCAACTAGACTCTCCCCTGTGAAGGCCTTCTTCCTTTTCACTCTGTACAGATGAAACGTTATCAAAATGATTCTCGTTCACTTAGATCCGTGGAATCTAAAAAATACTGCATTATGCAGGCCAGACAAGTAATTTGGCGGTCAATTTGTAAAGAAAGATTACGTGCCTGTGCACATACGCATTCAATCTCTCAAATTAATTGCTTTTTTGAGAGCCTAAACATGCTCGAAAACTCAGGGAACTTTGCACACGCGTCAGAAGTGACGAAAATGTACGTCTGTTATGGGATTCAGAAGTAGGCGTGGCAAAATGGCTCGATAGCACCACCTCCCGCTACATTTCACATACAGATATGTAATTCAGTACACACATGTAACAGCCCGATACCTACAAAAAAGTCTCCTGATACGAAATCTGAAAACCAACAGGAAGTGAGATATTTAGAATTTTCTTTGCAAAATTGTTTCAAATTTTGCCATTTCCAGACTGAGCATGCTGAGGCAGCTTTTGTGGATAGTTCATGTTCCCACTGCGGGAACATGAAGATTGAGACTCACATACCTCCGAGAAGGTGGAAAGTCCTCCCATCTCAACGACTGGCTTATATTGGCCCAGTCGAGAGAGCAGGGACATGGTGCTTAGTCACATGAGCCAGTTGGGAAAACTGGGAAAAAGAGCAAACTATATGGAGTATGGATGTATGGAGTTGGACTCAATCTGACAGCGCACCTCACAGAGAAGTGCGTCCAGTCGGTGTTGAACTGCTTAAATTCGTTCAGACACAGAACTGCAGCCCCACTGAAACATTTTCAGAGGCTCCTGGGGCATATGGCATCTGCAGCTGCAGTAATGCCCTGGATTGCCCTGGTGATTTATTTATGACACTATGACATGTTGTCAGAACGGACCAAGACGTGGTGTCCCCTTAGGTCCGGTCGAGTTTCGAAAAATTGCTTCCAGGAATGAGATTAGTTGGCTGGGAGACGGTGAGCTCTTGGCAAAATTGAGTCCCAGGCACTCTCCAGGTGGCTGAGGAGAAAGGATCTGTTTGCTTCTAGCTCGGTCTCTGACTGGGCTAAAACAATCCAGTCATCGAGATAATTCAGAATTCAGACTCCCATCTCCCTCAGAGGGAAGAGAGCCGCATCCATGCACTTAGTAAAAGTGCGAGGAGCTAGGGACAGTCCAAACTGGAGGACCGTGTACTGACATCAGTCCCAGCTCTGGGGTCGAAATATATCTAGACGGCAAGGGGGCAGGGTCATCCAACGAGCCTGACTATTCCTCTGTGTCTGAAGCAGCCAGTGACATTGAGTCATTGGAGAGATGCTCTTTGGACCCTCCGAATAGGACCATGCTGCTCACATCAGCAGAGGGACACTGGTCTGGGCAAGCAAATAGCACTGGAGAAAGCTCTGTGCGGGGAGAATGAGGCATGTGGGACCTGTGCCGGGGTGAGCTCACTGGAACCCAATCACTCAGATCCTCTGCCCCGCTGTTTTTTTCCTCCGCAAGGGATGGAGGCACTCTCTGAAAAGAAACCAGTCCGCAAGTGCGGAGAAGAGAGGCTCATGTTTGCCTCGGTGAGCACGGATTCTCCATGGGATTTCCCCAAACAGAGAATTAATTTGAGATCCTATGGCAGATCACCCATTTATATATTCAGATGGTCCCGCCCATTTCGGCTTCATTGCCATAGGCTCTTGCAGCTCCGCTGCCTCACCATTGATTTGAACAGCTCTCACTGCACAAACCAATAGCTGTGTAGTTTCACTGCGCAGAAGAAGGCTTCAGTGATCGAGGAGAATGGAGTTTTCCCCCATCAGCATCTAGTGACGCAGTTCAAGTGAAGTATCGAAAAGGAGCTCAACACTACTTATCAAATTGCTACATGCATTGTAAAGTTCAGACTCTAACCTTTCAAATTACACCTATTTTGTGTTGATCAAAGTTTTGAAAAATGTGATTTATTAATTTTGTCATTGCTAGGTGGTGCCTGCTGGTGGTACACTCTGGTACACGCTGGAGGGACGACTCAGCACTTGAGAGTTGATCAAAATTAGATCAAAGTTAGATGCATTAGGTGCAAACAATTTGAGTTTCCAAGCTTTTTTACCTAATTTTACAAAATTATACCTAATTTGTGTTATTCCATTCAGTGGTTGCTTAATTTGATTATTAAACATTTCTGGTGGGGCTTGGGGTGTACCACCAGCAGTACACTTCGAGTTAACTAGGGTTAACTTATAATTGTTTTTGTTTTGCTTTAGACCAGTTGCACCTGAAAGAGGAGTGTCAAGAGCTGGAGGAAATGGAAGAGAAAAATCAGCATTTGAAAGCTCATGATTGCATATCTGGAGAAAAATCTTTTAGTTGCTCAATGACAAAAAAGTTTTCCTCACGAAATAGAGCTCTGAAGACAGAAACTACAAGCGATTTCACCTGCCAACAGTGTAGAAAAAGTTTTACTCAAAAATCAAGCCTTAAAGTCCACATGAGAATTCACACCGGAGAGAAGCCGTTCACCTGCCAACAGTGTGGGAACAGTTTCAGTCGAAAATCAAGCCTTAATGACCACATGAGAGTTCACACTGGAGACAATCCATTCACCTGCCAACATTGTGGAAAGAGTTTCAGTCGAAAACAAAACCTTGAAGTCCACATGAGAACTCACACGGGAGAAAAGCCTTTCACCTGCCAACAGTGTGGGAACAGTTTCACTCAAAAATCAAGCCTCAATGTCCACATGAGGGATCACACTGGAAAAAACTCATTCACCTGCCAACAGTGTGGGAAGAGCTTCTCACAAAAAGGAAATCTACAGATTCACATGAGAATTCACACCGGAGAGAAGCCGTTCACATGTGATCAGTGTGGGAAGGGTTTCAGATGGAAAGAAACTCTTAAATCCCACATGAGGATTCACTCAAGAAAGAAATGTTTTATATGTGATCAGTGTGGAAGAACCTTTAAAGACAGTAAACGCCTTAAGAATCATGTAAAAGCTCACACTGGAGAGCGGCCTTTCCCCTGCAATCAGTGTGGGAAGAGCTTCTCACTGAAAGGAAATCTTAAGAGTCACATGAGAATTCACACCGGAGAGAAGCTGTTCACATGTGATCAGTGTGGAAAGGGTTTCAGATGTAAATTAACTCTTAAAACCCACATGGGGACTCACTCGAGAGAGAGCTTAAGAATAGTATGTAAAAAGATCACACTGGAGAGAAGCCTTTCATGTGGCTTCACTGTGGAATGACTCGGAAAAACCAAGGAAGCTCTGCACGTCATAAAATATCTGGCCCTTTCTCCGTTTGTCTGACTGAGAATATGATTGTATTGGGACTGTCACTGGAGAGAGTGCTGATGCTCCACGGGTCATGTTTTTGGAGGAAAAGTTGATCATTCTTTCTAAATGTGAAGTAAACATACCATCCTGTGACTTCAAATAAACATAAACAGACATGAATGAATAACAATAACTACCACTTTATGTATGTGTGACTAATGTGCAATATTGACAAATGTATTAATTATGACCAGTGTATCACTTACTATTGTAAAACTATGGGAAAAAAATAATGCTTGGGTTTTAAATATTTAAGTAGCTAAATCTTTAAATGCCAACAAATGAACACTTTTATCATGTTTGTTTTGTGATCTTGTTAGCTTTCCAGTCTTTCTGATTCATTATCTGATAAAAACTTTAGCCTGACAAGCCAGATCCACATCAAGATGTTGGGTCTGGGAACTCACCGTTGGCAGGGATCAATCCGAGGGACGGGATAAACGGTTGTCTTTCAAATTACCTCTGCACGCAATAGGATAGCGCTACAACCAACAAGAGTAATGAAGAAGGTGAAGCGGAGCTAGTTGATAGATTAAACTTTTGCTGTATCCGGTCGGTAAAACTCCGAACACACATCTTCCTTTTTTGCCGTTCTTTGTTCTTTTCTCAAAGAAAGGCTTAACTCCAAGTCTTCCAGAGTCATGGCCAAAGCCGATTCGAAAGACCGCTGTTCGCCAGCTTCTTTGTTTTCTAGCAGCACAAGGAACCGTCACAACTCTGCCATCATGTTAAGCCCGCCCACCGACTGATTGGCCAGACTAGAGTTTGGTTTTTCAAGCTCGTAAGCCAACGGAGAGTTGCTAGACACCCTGGCTGCAGGTTGGTGTGCGTCTTGATTTCTAGGCTAATAAAACATCCATTTGTTGGTGAAATGATGGGTGTGTGTGATGTTGACCCAGAGAGGTGTGTTTTTTTAGTGAAGCGATTCATAGCTTCTAGCCCAGGAGTGGGGAACGTTGATCCAGAAGGGCCACTCTCTTGTAGAGTTTAGCTCCAACCCTAATCAAACACACCTGAAGCTAATCAAGGTCTTCAGGATTACTGATGTTACAGGCAGGTGAGTGTTTTTTTCAGGGTTGGAACTAAACTCTGCAAGAGAGTGACCCTCCAAGATCATTTTGACTCGCGAACTTCTCGCAGGGCACCGTTACCAGTCCCGCGTGAGAACTCTGATCTCTCGCATGATCCTGCATTATTTCCTTATCACTTCGCACGTGCATTTGGTTATAAAACGTAGTTGTCTGCGATACAGTCTGCGAAGTCATGTCACTGTCTGAGCTTTCTGTATGAACACAGCATACATACAAATGCCTTTTCTCGACGTAAACGTGATGGTGTGAAATGGTGCACACTCACGGTTAACATAATTTGCTATGTAGCCAAAGAAATTATTATATGTGGTCAAGCTCAAATATGACCCTATTTATGAGCTCAACCAAACACAAAATAACTGTTAACCATTAATGTTACTTTGTTTTGTCTTTGTTCTTGTTACTGTGCACTCTTTTGTTAACAAAGTTGTGTTTATTTTGTATCTATCATAGGATAAGGTATATTACTGTGTGTTCACACCAGACGCGACTTGCACAAATAAATTGCGCTATTCGCGTGGAGTTGGACGGTTGATAATTTTGAGCTTACTCGCTTCATTCACACATGACATTTGCTTCACAACAGATGTGAATTTGCGTCATGGAAGGGGCTTCTGCCAGACGGTTCCAGTCTCGTTGCCAAATGGCTGACATGGATTGTTTTAAAGGTGTAGGGAATGAGTTGAAACAATATTTTAAATTGTTCTCTGATATCTACATAGAGGGTATGTGGCTTATTTAAGGTCCAGATAGGGTTTTACAGGTCCATTTACAACCCTAGAAATTGTCCCTAGAATGAAATGCTCTGTTTTTGCCTTATTTGGAAGGGTCATGAATAGTAATGTGGAGCTTTAATCTGATTGGCTGTTTCACTGCTTGCGTGACAGAAACACATCTCTACTGTTCGGCATGACAATGGAGAGATTAGGCATCCAACCTTATATGTTTGAGCCTGTTTCTGAGGAAGATGCAGATTTTGAGGAACAACCAATTGTTTTGAGATTGGAAATCTGGCTTCTGAGAGGTAAGTTTAGTCTTTATTTTCAGTAAGAACCTGCAAAACGTAACGTCAGTAAGTTACTATAACTTCAGCCTACATGTGAACTAGTGTAGTTCACTACACAGAATGGCAGCAGTCACAACTTAGTTTTTAGCATTGTAAAAACATTTTAATTATTTTAATGTCACCATATGATTTTACAATGATGGCTTCTTCTCTTTGAATCACAAACTCTAAACAGCGAACTGGGTAGCGTAAATATGTTTGTACAGTATATTTTGACAGTAAAGTACTTTTTTAAAGTGAAGTTTTTTAACCAACTGACTAGATGCATTGTCAAATGACTATCGTTTCAACTTAAGTGGTGGAGAAGGTGACATTAGCTTGAGCCCCTGCCCCTGTGAAAGCACCGCAGTTCCCCCGTGAACACGATTTACTTGGCGTTTCCTATTGTTACTGAACTAGCATCTTGCGTTGGATCGAGACAACACAGGGTAAATTATAGCGCAAATGCATATGCAAATGTTGGGGGCGTACATATTAATGATCCCGACTGTTGCGTCACAGTCGGTGTTATGTTGAGATTCGCCTATTGTTCCCGTGGTGTTTTTCACGCACAAGATTTACATATAAAGGAGGAAGCAATGGCGTTTGAGACGCACAGTAGGTGATGTCCATGTACTGAACTCTTGTTATTCAACTATGCCAAGGTTAATTACATTTTTCAATCTAGGGCACCTTTAAAATCAAATCATATCACCTTTATTTATATAGCGCTTTTTACAAGTTAAATTGTTTCAAAGCAGCTTCACATTGTTAACAGGAAAATAATGCAACAGAATTTGTACAGCCGTTCTGGTGAAACGGTGATGTTATCCAGCTCATTTCAGTATCATATAGTGTCAATGCGGGCAGATCGGTAATATAGATGAGATTTAGGTGTCCCCAACTGAGCAAGCCAAAAGCCAGAGGCAACGGTGGCAAGGAACCAAAACTCCTTCAGGGTCAGAATGGAGAAAAAAACCTTGGGAGAAACCAGGATCAGTCGGGTGCCAGTTCTCCTCTGGCCGACGAACAAACAGTGTATGATTATAATTCTGGCAACATAGCAGGTCTTAATTCATATTAGGCAAATAGATAGTCGTAAGATTATTTGAAAGATTGGAGTTGTTACGCCGGAGACAGGTTTAATGAGGATGTCGTGTCAATGCAGCATTTACGGGAGGAGTTTATTTGACACGCTCTCTGCAGGCATTTAGGGATGCGTTGGTCATGTCTAGGCGCAGGTCCACCATCTGATCTGGATACGGCCCGGATCCGGCTGACTGCAGTAAACCTCGGGATAAACAGAGAGACTAACATTAGCATAGATGCCATTCTTCTTATGATGAAGAATAATAGAGATTGATAATATTCTGTGTGTATGCCATAGTAAAGAGTTGTGTTTTTAGTCTAGATATAAACTGACAGAGTGTGTCTGCTTCCCGAACAATGCTAGGAAGACTGTTCCAGAGTTTAGGTGCTAAATAGGAAAAGGACGACCGCCTGCAGTTGATTTTGATATTCTAGGGATTATCAACTGGCCAGAGTTTTGAGACCGCAATAGACGTGATGGAGTATAATGCGTTAAGAGCTCGCTCAAGTACTGGGGAGCTAAACCATTTAGTGCTTTGTAAGTAATAAGCAAGATTTTAAAATGTATACAATGTTTAATAGGGAGCCAGTGCAGTGTTGACAGAACCGGCTAATATGGTCATACTTCCTGGTTCTAGTAAGAGCTCGAGCTGCTTGTTAGTTTACAAGTTTGTTTATTAAGTGAGCAGGGCAACCACCCAGTAGAGCATTACAATAATCTAGCCTTGAGGTCATGAACGCATGAATTAACTGTTCAGCATTTTGCATTGAAAGCATGTGCCGTAATTTAGATATATTTTTAAGATGGTAGAATGCAGTTTTACAGATGAAAATGAAAGATTGGTATCAAAGAGCACACCCAGGTTCCTCACTGACGACGAGGACTTGACAGAGCAGCCATCGAGTGTTAGACAGTATTCTAGGTTACCACTTGTGGAGCTTTTTGTCCAATTATTAAAAATAATTTTAATAATTATAAAATAATAAATAATTTTTTCTGAATTAAATACGGTGAATAAGCTCAATATATATATATATATATATATATATATATATATATATATATATATATATATATATATATATATATATATATATACACTCACCTGTCAGGATTATTAGGAACACCATACTAATACTGTGTTTGACCCCTTTAAGCCTTCAGAACTGCCTTAATTCTACGTGACATTGATTCAACAAGGTGCTGAAAGCATTCTTTAGAAATGTTGGCCCATATTGATAGGATAGCATCTTGCAGTTGATGGAGATTTGTGGGATGCACATCCAGAGTATGAAGCTCCCATTCCACCACATCCCAAAGATGCTCTATTGGGTTGAGATCTGGTGACTGTGGGGGCCATTTTAGTGCAGTGAACTCATTGTCATGTTCAAGAAACCAATTTGAAATGATTCGAGCTTTGTGACATGGTGCATTATCCTGCTGGAAGTAGCCATCAGAGAATGGGTACATGGTGGTCATAAAGGGATGGACATGGTCAGAAACAATGCTCAGGTAGGCTGTGGCATTTAAACGATGCCTAATTGGCACTAAGGGGCCTAAAGTGTGCCAAGAAAACATCCCCCACACCATTACACCACCACCACCAGCCTGCACAGTGGTAACAAGGCATGATGGATCCATGTTCTCATTCTGTTTACGGCAAATTCTGACTCTACCATCTGAATGTCTCAACAGAAATCGAGACTCATCAGACCAGGCAACATTTTTCCAGTCTTCAACTGTCCAATTTTGGTGAGCTCGTGCAAATTGTAGCCTCTTTTTCCTATTTGTAGTGGAGATGAGTGTTACCCGGCGGGGTCTTCTGCTGTTGTAGCCCATCCGCCTCAAGGTGGTGCGTGTTGTGGCTTCACAAATGCTTTGCTGCATACCTCGGTTGTAACGAGTGGTTATTTCAGTCAAAGTTGCTCTTCTATCAGCTTGAATCAGTCGGCCCATTCTCCTCTGACCTCTAGCATCAACAAGGAATTTTCGCCCACAGGACTGCCACATACTGGATGTTTTTCCCTTTTCACACCATTCTTTGTAAACCCTAGAAATGGTTGTGTGTGAAAATCCCAGTAACTGAGCAGATTGTGAAATAGTCAGACCGGCCCGTCTGGCACCAACAACCATGCCACGCTCAAAATTGCTTAAATCACCTTTCTTTCCCATTCTGACATTCAGTTTGGAGTTCAGGAGATTGTCTTGACCAGGACCACACCCCTAAATGCATTGAAGCAACTGCCATGTGATTGGTTGATTAGATAATTGCATTAATGAGAAACTGAACAGGTGTTCCTAATAATCCTTTAGGTGAGTGTGTGTATATATATATATCTGATCTGGATACGGCCCGGATCCGGCTGACTGCAGTAAACCTCGGGATAAACAGAGAGACTAACATTAGCGTAGATGCCATTCTTCTTATGATGTAACGAGTACATCAGGTGTTATGGGAAGTTTTCCCAGTTCCGGCTGACCTAGTTAATGCAGCCTAACAATCATTTACTGATATGAATAATAGAAATTTATAATGTTTTATGTGTACGCCATAGTAAAGAGATGCGTTTTTAGTCTAGATTTAAACTGACAGAGTGTGTCTGCTTCCCAAACAATGCTAGGAAGACTGTTCCAGAGTTTAGGCGCTAAATAGGAAAAGGATTGACCGCCTGCAGTTGATTTTGATATTCTAGGGATTATCAACTGGCCAGAGTTTTGAGACCGCAATAGACGTGATGGAGTATAATGCATTAAGAGCTCGCTCAAGTACTGGGGAGCTAAACCATTTAGTGCTTTGTAAGTAATAAGCAAGATTTTAAAATGTATACGATGTTTAATAGGGAGCCAGTGCAGTGTTGACAGAACCGGGCTAATATGGTCATACTTCCTGGTTCTAGTAAGAGCTCGAGCTGCTGCGTTTTGGACCAGCTGGAGTTTGTTTATTAAGCGAGCAGGGCAACCACCCAGTAAAGCATTACAGTAATCTAGCCTTGAGGTCATGAACGCATGAATTAACTGTTCAGCATTTTGCATCGAAAGGATGTGCCGTAATTTAGATATATTTTTAAGATGGTAGAATGCAGTTTTACAGATGTTAGAAACGTGGCTTTCAAATGAAAGATTGGTATCAAAGAGCACACCCAGGTTCCTCACTGACGACGAGGACTTGACAGAGCAGCCATCGAGTGTTAGACAGTATTCTAGGTTACTACTTGCAGAGTTTTTTTGTCCAATAATTAAAAATTCAGTTTGATGATGGTTAGCATACTCTGAGTTGTCTGAATTTACTGAATTTAGTTTTTGGAACCGGCATACCTCGAGTAAACAAGGTTTGGGATAATCAACCGAGAGTTCAGGGTATATGTGATGGTAAGTTAACCTTGCTTTCTGGAATACCCCCCTGAGTTTTTTTTCTACAGCGTTACTGCTGAGGGAGGTGATGCAACTGGAATAGTGACTGAGGGTGTTGAAGTGCTTCACAACTTGGGAGTTTATATACCTTTTTTCTTTTTTTGTGTGTGACACGCACCACTGTTCTGTGACATGTTTCTTTGTCATGTAGCATGTACAGATGCTTAAAAACAAACACTGAGCACTTAAAAGTTTGTGGAGTTTTGTTATCTCTGGCAATCACTGTGAGATCACGAGCTGTACCTTCTGCATTCCCTGAGTGCTCCAGTGGTCCTGGGGCATCCGTGGCTGGTGTAGCACGGTCCTCACATGGATTGGGCCGGAAATTCTGTCTTGTCATGGAACCAGTCTTGTCTTGTGTCTTTTATGGGTGCTGCCTCTTCTCCTGACTCTGTTTTTCCTGGTTTGCAGGTGGAGGCGGCAGAGGCGGCTTATCTGTCTGGAGTCCTAGTGAGATACCACAATCTTTGGCAAGCCTTCAGCAAGTCCTGAGCCATGTCTTTACCTTCTCACCGGCCTTATGATTGTGCTATCGAGCTCCTCCCAGGCACTTCTCCGCTCAAGAGTTGCCTGTATGCCCTGTCCGGTCCAGAAAGAGAGGCTATGGACAAGTATATGCAAGAATCTCTAGATGCCGGTCTCATCTGCCCCTCCTTGTCTCTGGCTGGTGTGGGGTTCTTCTTCATCAAAAAGGATGGCTCCTTGCATCCTTGTATTGATATTAGAGGTTTGAATGATGTTACTTTTAAGAATAGTTATCCCCTGCCCTTAATGCAGGGGTCAGCAAGTATGTTTGGCATCGGGTCAAAAAAAAAAAAAAAAAAAAGAAGAATCACCACTAGATGGTGGGCCAGAACATAGTCAAGGGATAATTTAAGAAATTAATTGATGAAAAATACAACTAGAATTGCTTGACATACTGTTACAGTGTCTTTTGTAACTAGTAGTGAACTGTTACTCTGTTAAAAAATTGGATAAATAAAGCTGTAGTGACACGTAACCTGCCAAGTATCTTCATTCACCAACTTGCAACACAGACTACCTTGCTAAAACACTGAATGGAATGGATAAAAATAACTACAAAAAAATAAGAGGACTTGAATAAGCCCATTAATGGCATGTTTGATGTCATGCTCTTAATGAACTGTTTTATATCCTCTTTCCATATTGTGAATAATACATTTGTATTTGAATTTGCTTGTTACACAGTGTTACACAAACTTTTTCATACTTTTTTTGAAGGCAAACTCACTAAAGACAAATTGATTGTGAGTAACCATTGTTGTTGTAATCTCTCTAGTTTGCACCGCCCGCTTCAAGCGGTGCTCGTACTCGGGTCTTTCCACATGGGAGTCTGAGGCTAAAGGCTGCAACCTCTAGCTTAAGCCACCAGAGCGTTTCTTGACATGAGGGGAGTTTACCTGCACAGCTCTCACTAACTGGCCTCCGTTACACTATCATGACAGATATATTTCAGAACCAGCCGCTATCAAAATAATCTGGATCCAGGCGCGGGCCAGATATTATTACTATGGGGCCAATTTTGGCTGCCAGTTGCCGACAACTGCCTTAATGTCATCTGCCTTTGAACTTTTGCGGGGAGCCCAGGTCTTCAGTAAGTTGAACCTTCACAATGAAGTTGAAGTTGAAGTTGAAGTTGAAGTTTATTTGTCATTACACATGTACAAGTACAGTATAACGAAATGAAGTTTGGAGCAAGCCTCCGGGCCGCAGCCGATTATTCAGGCGCCGCCCTACGCTCTCCAGAAATACAAGAATGCAATTTAGCAAGCATTACATAGCAAACACAACAAAACATAAACATAAACATAAACATGACACAGTACACGTGGTCACGTGGTGGGATTTTTTGTATGAGTGGGAGAGGAGATAGATAACAGACAGGCAGACGGATGGAGCACGGGAGGGAATAAGGTCGGGTATGTATGGTGCGAGTGAGTCTGAGATTGTGTTGTGTGAGAATGTTAGCCATAACTTCAGATGTTTTCGAGTTCAGTTCTATGGTTTGTCCTTGAAGGGAGATAAGGCAGTGCACAGGGAAAGATAGCAGACAAAGCTTATCATCTGGTCTGGATACAAGAGGGGGATAAGTGGAAGACAGCATTCATCACTTCCTCGGGACACTTTGAGTACCGGGTCCTCTCATTTGGCCTGACCAATGCCCCAGCTCTCTTCCAGGCCCTGGTCAATGACATGCTGAGGGACATGGTTAAAAAATGTGTCTTTCTGTACCTTGACTCCTGCTCCCTGCTATATATGTGGTCAGCAGGTATTCCTGTCTACCAAGGACCTACCTGTCCGGGTGGCCTCTGACGAGTTAGACCCAAGGTTCATTGGGCCATACAAGATCACCGAGGTGTTAAGTCCAGTGGCGGTAAGGCTCAAATTACCTCCTACATTTGGTCAGGTACACCCAGTCTTCCATGTTTCTAGGGTCAAGCCTGTGTTTCATTCCCCCTTTCCCTGTCTAGTGGATTATTTCCCAGTCTTCATGGTCAGAAGGAAGTAATGTCTGTTTTAGTTTTGTTTCAGGTTCATGCTTAATTTCTTTTTTTTTTTTTATTGTTATAGTCATGTTTCCTGTTTTCCATGTGCTTCCCTTGTTTGTGTCATGTTCTAATCATGTGATCCTGCCAATTGTAAGCTCCACCCTTCAGCTAAACAATCAAATCCAATGGCGTGGTTGAAGGAATTCTGCGTGTATGTCTTTTACATTTGGCAGACGCTTTTATCCAAAGTGACTTACATTGCATTCAAGGTACACATTTTTACATTTTGTCAGTTCTTGCTTTTCCTGGGAATCCTTGGTGTTGCTAGTGCCGCACTCTTATTGTTTGAGCTACAGGAAAGCTTTTCTGGCACTTCTGGAAAAATCACTTTAATTTATTAAAATGTGGGGATCCATTTTTAAATCTGACTCCAATTGTATGTGACTTCATTAAATTTGTTACACTTGTAACTTAACTGCTGATCATAAGATTAGTTGTGATCTGCACAAATTTATTGGCTGAGCAGTGTAATCTGCACGAACCTATGGTGTTGTGGCGTATTTGTGCAAACCAATTGGCACGCAGCCCGCAAAATTGAGAGTTGCAGTCTGCCAGAATGGGCGGGGCCTCTACCAATACAGCATAATGGGCTCATCTAGCCGTCTGGGTTTCAGATTTAATCTCCTTCAGTGACAATCTACATCTCTGGTCTCCTACAGAAGCGTCTTTCCGTTGAAGAAGGCTCGCAGCGGAACAAGCTGACTGATCCATGCTCTGCAGTCAAGCAGACCACCGCTACAAAAAGGCTTACTGTTTGGCGCACTCTCAAGCAAGCTGACGCGGCACTGCTGACAGCTGACTTCAGCATTTCCCCTGCACCTAGCCAGCGTGCATTAAAAAAGCTAATTTAGCCTGTTATCCCGCACTGGTGCATGGGTGGGGAGGTGGGCATGTTTGTACTTTTATTTACTTCTGTTTTGTAAAAACTATTCAATCAACTATCACAAACTATTTGAAAGCTAAAACACTCAAGATTCATGTTCTCAACTTGTTTGTAGTATATGCAATAAATATATGCAATAAATACATCAGAGAGGAAAGGGTTAAATGAAATGCTGAAGGACCGGCCATGTAAACATGAACAAAACAAACGCAGAACTCTGCACCCATCTGAAGAGCACAGTGAGTGCATTGCGTGTCTGGGGAAATCCCATGCAGGAGCCGCATTCACAGAGACCAGCTGCTCTCACTGTGATCACATGACATTGGCTGCTTCCAATGCAGAGGATTGGTCGGGCTCAGTGGATGACCCCACCCCCCTGCCGTCTAGAGACCAGAGCAACGAGGAGCTGTCGAGGAGCTCGGACTTGAGTGGTCTACCCCAGAGGAGCCCAAACACAGCCGCCTAGATAAATGGATCCTGCCAGGGCATCAACAGGCCCCTCGCCAGTGAGCAGCACCATTCTTCCCTGGAGTTCACAACAAACTCACCAAGCTGTAGAGTGCCCCCTACTCAGCCCGTCTACGCAGTTCTAACTCCACCGCCCTCACTACTATCGGCGGCGCCATGGAAAAGCTATGGGCATCCAGTCACAAAGCAAAAATGATCCCGCTGGATAATGGATGCCATTGCATTGGCCTACACATCGATGGGCCTTCAGTGCCCCATCAGTGTGTGATAGCTCACTCCACCAGAGGCATGGCCTCTTCCTGGGTGCAGTCCTGTGGCGTATCCATTGGCGACATCTGTGCAGCAGCCAGCTTGTCCCTGCCGTCCACCTTTGCCAGGTTTTACAACTTGGACATTCCTGCATTGCTGTTGGGAACCTTGTTTCCTTTCTAAAAGATGTTTTGTTGCTTCAGCTTCATAGTTATCTGTAAGGTAAGCATTCAGAAACTCTTGTTTAAATTGTTCCCATGTAAGTACATGTCTTCTCTCAGCCAACCACCAGTCCTTAGCCATACCCTTTAGTACAGAAATAAGGGATGCCAGGTATGTAAAAAGTACTGCCGACTGTTTCGAAGCTAGCTGGCAATATGCAGTCGACACTGAAAGTGGAACCTAGGCATATGCTGGGGATTTACCTCCTGGGGTCATTCCCTAGAAGTCAGAAACAGAACGAACATCTCCTAGTAATAGTCAATTACTGCTCAAAATGGGTGGAATTGTTCCCTTTGCAAGCAGCCAAAGCTCCTCAAATTTCATACGTTCTTGTTGAAGAAACACTTTAAAATAATGGAAGTGTTTGAGCGGCCGTCTTACTATTCCCTACCGACAGAGGACATAATTGATTTGCAGCCAAAACACTGACCTAAAAACACACGATTGGCAGCATCTCAGTCTCACAGGATTAGTTTTATGATGTATGTATGTACATTAATCAACCTGGTCTCATTGGCAAAATGTACCCGTGGCAACGTTTCTGCAAACCCCAAAATATGTACCAATATGTACATCACTGCATTTTTTTTACCATGGTCCATGATTTGTAAACAAATACATTTTGGAGTTTGTGTCACTTAACCAGCTCCACGTTCGGCTCTTCTGACATACTAAGCTTGCTCAGTAGCTCAGCTGGTACAGCTTTGTACTTGCAATGCTGAAAGCTCGGGTACGAATCCCACGAAAAACAAGTCATGATAAAAGAGCTCAAAGACGAATTCAAAACACAAGCTAAAATGACATGGTTACAGTAGTTTTTTTGTCACATTTGTTTTTGTTAACACTATCAGGTAGGTTTAGGGTTTAGTGTGGGTTAAAAAAAACAACATAAAACGTTGCCAGATTCACGCTCATCTGTTTTGGAAAAAACTAAGCTTTTAGCACCACCCAGTGGACATTTCACTTTGAAACTGTCGCGATATGTATCTATTGGTACGTATTTTGGTTTGCAAAAACGTTGTCATAGGTACATTTTTCCAATGAGACCAGGCTGACATTAATAGTTAGTTCCGATGTTATCTGCAGTGTTTATGGTCTTTTCGGAGAGTATGAGTCATGTATTGAAATCGTTATGTGGGTGTGTTACTGCCGACACAGGTAACGTAACTGAACTAACACAAACATATATTTCTTTATGTAATTATGGAAAAAATAAATTGATTTGAATAGCTCATGCAATAAATATTAACACAAGCCTCTATTACTATATTGCACTCAATTCCAAGCAACTGCATAGCAACACCCTAGAAACCACCCAGAATACCCTGGCCAACCGCATAGTAACAACCTCAAGTACCTTAGCAACAGCATAGCAACACCCTAGCAACCACCCAGAATACCCTGGCAACTGCATAGCAACACCCTAGCAACCAGCACAAGAACCCTAGCAACTGCATAGCAACACCTTAGCAACCACCCAGAATACCCTGGCAACCGCATAGTAACAACCTCAAGTACCTTAGCAACAGCATAGCAACACCCTAGCAACCACCCAGAATACCCTGGCAACTGCATAGTAACACCTGAGGAACCAGCACAAGAACCCTAGCAACTGCATAGCAACACCTTAGCAACCACCCAGAATACCCTAGCAACCTCATAGCAACCACCCTGAGTATCTTAACAACTGCATAGCAACACCCTAGCAACAACCCAGAATACCCTAGCAACTGCATAGCAACCACCCCGAGTACCTTAGCAACCACATAGCAACACCCTAGTAAAAACTCAGAATACCCTAGCAACCACATACCAGCCACCCCAAGTACCATAGCTCCCGAATAGCAACACCCTATTAAAAACATAGTAAGTGCATTTCTCAAAACTCAAAACTTGTTCAACCATTTTGCATGTAAAGGCTTATGCTATGAACTAATGCCTAACGGTTGAGACCCATTATAATACATTTTGTTCAACATAACTTAAGCAACTGATAATGTAGGAAACAGCAGAGAATTATACATAATCATTTGCATGGATGTACCAAAGCATTTGCAACTTGTTCAAAGAAATAAGAAACTGCTTTTTTGATGTGCACAAGTGACACAATGTGAAGATTGAACAGGTCGTTTTGAGAATTTCAATTCTGATCTGAGAAACGTACCAAAGCGACTGAGAAAAACTGTAATAAGGAATAAGACACAAATAGTCCATTTCTATTCCAGCACTCCCTCAATCACAATCAAGCTCGATGAACTGTAGACAGTTGTGTAGTGAGCATTGGAGCATTGTGTTATTGATGGAGAATATAAAGTTCATGTCCACTAGTTAAACATAGAGTCTACATAAAAATATCTTGACGATGATGTGCGAAAACTGTCTCACTCGTTCATTCTGCCGCCTTCTGGTTCTTCACAGGTTCTCTGAGCCCAAACCTTCTGGGCTCAATATCAGCCGCTGCTGAACTGTCAGTCTTGTGTCCATATCGCTGATTCTGATCAGTGGGTTCAGATTGAGCCATCAGCCTCTACAGATGAAGGAGGTCAAAGTTCAGGGTCAGCACTGACCCAGGCCGTTACGAGTGTGTCAGGACCAGAATGCGATGGGTCTGTGACGTCACCCTTCAGTACCATACCGTAGACGGACGCTTCCTCAACGCAGAGCTGGAGATGCTGCAGAGCAACCGGATCGCTCCAGTGATGGACGTGACGGTGATCTCAGGAAAACTGGAGGAAGTTCATCTGCCCCATTACGCCTGTTTAGGAGAGTCTGACCCCTCTCTCAAAGATGCTGTGAAACTCCTCACCGTAAAAGACGAGGGAATAACCACAGAACCTGTGCAGTTGACCCGATTCCATGCCAAGATTGTCCAACCATCCTTCTCTCTGAAGACATTGATTATAAGTTGGATAAAGCGATGGTGTGGACACTGCGATCTCCTTCTCTACATGCCTTATAAAGCTCCTCTCATTCTACATGTCTACATTTTTACAGTTGATGATTGTGCAAAAGAAAAAGTTGAGAAGAGTGAAAATCAAGTCACCCAATCAAGCATCCCAGACCTGACCGGCCATTTCGGATGAAAACGCCACACATTTCATTTATACTTTTGCGTCGTTGTTTGCGGCCAGAAACCAGTTTAACCAGTCAGGAGAGCATGAGAAACATCTGTGACATTTTACACAAACACAGAGATGCTGTGAAAGATAAACTCATCTAAAAATGTTTTAGAATTAGGTGCGTCTTCCTCAAGCTGCTCGAGCGGATGACGGTGGCATTGGCAAACTAGTAACACGCAGTAAATTAAACCATCAGCGGAAACAGACGATTAGTCACGGGGGTTTAACGTTACCTCAGATGGAGGAGGAGGTGATGTACCGCCCCTGGAGGAGGTGATGTACCGCACCTGGAGGAGGTGATGTACCGCCCCTGGAGGAGGTGATGTACCGCCCCTGGAGGAGGTGATGTACCGCACCTGGAGGAGGTGATGTACCGCCCCTGGAGGAGGTGATGTACCGCACCTGGAGGAGGTGATGTACCGCACCTGGAGGAGGTGATGTACCGCCCCTGGAGGAGGTGATGTACCGCACCTGGAGGAGGTGATGTACCGCACCTGGAGGAGGTGATGTACCGCCCCTGGAGGAGGTGATGTACCGCCCCTGGAGGAGGTGATGTACCGCCCCTGGAGGAGGTGATGTACCGCACCTGGAGGAGGTGATGTACCGCCCCTGGAGGAGGTGATGTACCGCCCCTGGAGGAGGTGATGTACCGCCCCTGGAGGAGGTGATGTACCGCCCCTGGAGGAGGTGATGTACCGCACCTGGAGGAGGTGATGTACCGCCCTGGAGGAGGTGATGTACCGCACCTGGAGGAGGTGATGTACCGCACCTGGAGGAGGTGATGTACCGCCCCTGGAGGAGGTGATGTACCGCACCTGGAGGAGGTGATGTACCGCCCCTGGAGGAGGTGATGTACCGCACCTGGAGGAGGTGATGTACCGCCCCTGGAGGAGGTGATGTACCGCCCCTGGAGGAGGTGATGTACCGCACCTGGAGGAGGTGATGTACGCCCCTGGAGGAGGTGATGTACCGCACCTGGAGGAGGTGATGTACCGCCCTGGAGGAGGTGATGTACCGCCCCTGGAGGAGGTGATGTACCGCACCTGGAGGAGGTGATGTACCGCCCCTGGAGGAGGTGATGTACCGCACCTGGAGGAGGTGATGTACCGCCCCTGGAGGAGGTGATGTACCGCCCCTGGAGGAGGTGATGTACCGCACCTGGAGGAGGTGATGTACCGCCCCTGGAGGAGGTGATGTACCGCACCTGGAGGAGGTGATGTACCGCCCCTGGAGGAGGTGATGTACCGCCCTGGAGGAGGTGATGTACCGCACCTGGAGGAGGTGATGTACCGCACCTGGAGGAGGTGATGTACCGCACCTGGAGGAGGTGATGTACCGCCCCTGGAGGAGGTGATGTACCGCCCCTGAGCGGCTACTGTTGTTCTGCACACGTCAGCGTTCTGCTGTAACGTAAACTTCACATCTCAACATTTGCTCAGGAAAATCATATTACTATCACCTTTTTTTTTTTTTTTTTTTATATTAATTTCTATGCGTTTTTGTGATTTTGCACAGCAGCGCGTGAACGGGACTTTTATTATGGTCTGGCGGGGTGACGTCACACGCCTGCGCGCGTTCCCGCATCTCTGTTGTGATTCGCCTGAGGAAAGGTTCGTTTTAAAGCTTTTATATCAACACAAAAACCGCTCAACCAATTATATCGTTTATTATGCAAGCTATGCTAAACGAATGATTTATTATTGAACGAAACATTGTTTATTCGAACATAATGGACGTTGTTAATGTGAATTAACGTGAGTGTACTTGTATATTACAGTAAAACAGAAAAGCTGCGTCTGATTTCGCTCCTCATATACTCTGTAATATTAATGTTAATATTAATTTGGTCGCGAACACGAATTCTGCAGCTGGAGGAGTGAGTGATGGAGAAACGGAGGTTTATGCTCCGAGTCAGTTGAACCGATTCACTGATTCGACTCTCTCGAACGGATCGAACTGTTGAAAACGGTGTAAATGCTTCCAGAATAAAAACACAAACATGTAATAATGACAACTTTCACAAACCAATAGCAGATGTTTTCATTGAAGAGAATCAATGCAATGTAGCTAGTCTACAAATCATCAAATATCACATAAACCTGATAAATGTGTAAATATGAAGCGTCTACATTAATCTGCCCTGCTTGTTTTGAGTGTTTTTGTCTAATCAGGTCATTTATGTCTGACAATGACTCCTGAGCTAGAGCTGACTGAGAGTTATGTTGCGTTCTGGTAATTATTTGACATAATTATTAACACTAAACATGATGAAATTGTCCAAACACAGCAAACTCCTGGTTCATCTGATCCACGTGACACACTGTTATAAAGATGGCGTTTATTAAAGAAGAGACGGAAGACATAAAGATTGAAGCGCTCCGTGTGAAACATGAAGATCCTGAGGAGCAAACAGGTTAGTTTCATACGAGCCTCATTACAATGATCTCTACAGAAGTCAATGATATTGTTGAAGAATGTCATACGAGTGTCTGATTAAAGCAGTTTTATCATGTGGACAGACGTGTTCAGATCACATGACCAGACAAATACTGATGACTTAATATTGGCCTGTACCTTTTTTCAGTGTTTGTCCTACATTTACATTTATGCATTTGGCAGACGCTTTTATCCAAAGCGACTTACATTGCATTCAAGGCACACATTTTTACATTTTGTCAGTTCTTGCTTTGCCTGGGAATCTAACCCATAACCTTGGCATTGCTAGCGCCACGCTCTTATTGTTTGAGCTACAGGAAAGCTACATCTCCTGCAAAAGGTCCTCCAGCCTTTTCCACTTTTTCTTTATTTAAACTTAATTTAATTTAAAGAGTACTAATTAAGTTACCAGTCACAGGTCATGTTTGCTCTGTACCGCTGGCTGAACATTTGCTTTCTTTAGGTGTTTTTCTAACATGAGAGACAATCAGGAAAAACTAGTTATTATGGAAATATTAGCTATGTATCATAGCAGTGGTTCCCAACTTTTTACTCCAAGGCCCAGAGTCAATCCTGCAGTCACAGAATGCATATGAGAGGTGGTGCTTTGCTTTAATAATTTTTTTTCTTCTTCAATTTAACATATTAATGATACAATTAATGAATTATATTAATATATCAAAATTAAGCTGAGGACTCCTAGTGGGCCGTGGGATAAATATAAAATATCAAATGCACTGGCGCATCTGTTCACTCATGGGCGTCTGGTCTGAACACCAGGTGTGTTCAGGGGCATTGACCAACACAACCCTGGTTTAAAGCTGTTCTAAAGCGTAAAGTAGGGTCGAGCTGGCCGTTGCCATCTTAGCAGCGCGTCACTCCCGGATAACTGACAATGGGCAAAGAGGCGGGATGTGGACGGAGCTGAGGTGACATGATGACTAACAGACAGCAGACAAACGGCAATCCACCTGTCACTCAAAGTAGCCACGCCCTTAATTATTCAGAACTTTAAGGCTTTATTCACAGAAATAATAATTTATTCACAAAATTAGCCATATAGACCAAAACCACAATTTGTCCCAGGCTGTAAACATGTTATTCTGCTGTAAAGTTAAGTTATGGAGCTCAGTGAGATTCTGCTCCCTTCTGGAGCCGGTCTCTAGTGGCCAGTCGAGGAACTGCAATTTAAGTCACTTCCGTATTAGCTTCAAAAGAAACTGGGGGAGGTTGCCGCTTGGTTTAAAGTCAATAGCGCAGTATTTTTGATGTTATTTAAAGGGCGTTTAAGTAATAGGTGGGTCCAAAACACGCATACACTCTGATTATTACACACACAGGGTCGCGCAGCAGCAGCACACACACATTTTTAAATATCTGTCATTATACCATCTGACATCTCACTTATCGTTATTCACATGAAAATATTTTCTCAGAACATGATTTCTGCTATTTAGAAAACAATTCAAAGTGGAATTATCATGTGCCAAGCAATCCTCACTAGCTAAAACATTAAAACACAGGATGCCATAGGAAAAGTGTACACGTGTTCCTATTTAAAGCAGGGGTGTCCAAAGCTTGTCTATTAAAACATGTGGCCCGCCACGCATAATTTACAAATCATGCAGTTTCACAGTGTCAACACAAGGTGGCAGTACTAGATTTTAGGCCAGGGAAACACAGTAAAAGCGTAACGAAACAGCGCTACTTGTGCGCACTGCGCGACTCACAAGCTCATTAATGTGTTTACTTGCTGAGTGTCTCGATCACACGACCACTACAGAGCCAGTGAGGTCTCCGGTACTGCACATCTCTCTGTGATTTAATTTAGTTTAAAGCCAGTTCAAACAGCGCTGATGTAATCAACAACACTAACGTGCAAATCAGGAGAAACACTGAGCTGGTCCAGTCAGAATACTTTAACCAACAATTCACCAACATTTATCATGGATTTACTGTGGTAACACGAACTGTAACCGTGGTATTTTGTCAGGAATGTAGTTAATATCTAATTTTATTACATTTTTATTAAATAAGTAATAAAGGCCAAATTACAGAATATATTTTTATTGTAGTGAGGTGTGTGGTGGTCTAAACAGAGCGCTCATTAATTTTAAATAAGAATAGAGTTCTAACTCAGTAATAATAAAATTTCACCCTTTAAAAACGAGTTTTACAGATATTGTTTGTTAAATTTACATCTGTGTTGCAGCTTGTCATCTCAAGCTACTTTACTGTTAGCTCAATCTTCAATCATGTTTCCAAGAAACAAAACATGTTCCCTTTCAGTCAGTCACGTTCAACGTATGTTTTGGGATCACTTCAGGGAGCACCCTATCAGCTTCGAGATATAGAGAACAGGCCAATGGCCATTGGCGTGCGAGATTTGCATCTCGCGCTCCGCCCCGCATCGCGGGTATAAACAGGAAGCGGATGCAGCGCACATTTGTCATTCACTTCAGAGCCGAACGGCGTTGATGAAGCACGAGACCTTCCTCAGCAGAGAGAGAGAGAGAGAAATAGGGAGAGAGAGAGAGAGAGAGACGCCCTTGCATTGGTGAAACGGCACAAGCGACGCGACCACATGAGACCTGTCTCTGGTGCTGTCCGCACTGCAGAGACCTCCCTTCGAGCCTTTGCAGTCAGCAGAGTTAAAAATTCTGTCTCTGAAGAGACTACTCCTGACTGCATTGGCCTCCATCAAGAGGGTAGGGGACCTGGGTAGGGGACTATATGAAGACATGAACGCATAAACCGTCACTTAGTGAGCATTTACCATTTCATTTGAGAAAACTGTCATATAATGAACACAGAAGGTCTTCACGGCAACCTGTCAAAATAAAAGTTTGGTTTGAAGAAATTGACAAATACACTCACCTAAAGGATTATTAGGAACACCATACTAATACTGTGTTTGACCCCCTTTCGCCTTCAGAACTGCCTTAATTCTACGTGGCATTGATTCAACAAGGTGCTGAAAGCATTCTTTAGAAATGTTGGCCCATATTGATAGGATAGCATCTTGCAGTTGATGGATATTTGTGGGATGCACATCCACGGCACGAAGCTCCCGTTCCACCACATCCCAAAGATGCTCTATTGGGTTGAGATCTGGTGACTGTGGGGCCATTTTAGTACAGTGAACTCATTGTCATGTTCAAGAAACCAATTTGAAATGATTCGAGCTTTGTGACATGGTGCATTATCCTGCTGGAAGTAGCCATCAGAGAATGGGTACATGGTGGTCATAAAGGGATGGACATGGTCAGAAACAATGCTCAGGTAGGCCGTGGCATTTAAACGATGCCCAATTGGCACTAAGGGGCCTAAAGTGTGCCGAGAAAACATCCCCCACACCATTACACCACCACCACCAGCCTGCACAGTGGTAACAAGGCATGATGGATCCATGTTCTCATTCTGTTTACGCCAAATTCTCACTCTACCATCTGAATGTCTCAACAGAAATCGAGACTCATCAGACCAGGCAACATTTTTCCAGTCTTCAACTGTCCAATTTTGGTGAGCTTGTGCAAATTGTAGCCTCTTTTTCCTATTTGTAGTGGAGATGAGTGGTACCCGGTGAGGTCCCATCCGCCTCAAGGTTGTGCGTGTTGTGGCTTCACAAATGCTTTGCTGCATACCTCGGTTGTAACGAGTGGTTATTTCAGTCAAAGTTGCTCTTCTATCAGCTTGAATCAGTCAGCCCATTCTCCTCTGACGTCTAGCATCAACAAGGCATTTTCGCCCACAGGACTGCCGCATACTGGATGTTTTTCCCTTTTCACACCATTCTTTGTAAACCCTAGAAATGGTTGTGCATGAAAATCCCAGTAACTGAGCAGATTGTGAAATACTCAGACCGGCCCGTCTGGCACCAACAACCATGCCAGGCTCAAAATTGCAATTTCCCATTCTGACATTCAGTCTGGAGGTCAGGAGATTGTCTTGACCAGGACCACACCCCTAAATGCATTGAAGCAACTGCCATGTGATTGGTTGATTAGATAATTGCATTAATGAGAAATTGAACAGGTGTTCCTAATAATCCTTTAGGTGAGTGTATATTAGGCTACTGTTGTACAGTAGATTTAGCTACATCTCTATGTAATACTACTACTACTACTACTACTACTAATAATAATAATAATAATTATGCCTAGATGCTTTTTTCCCTTGATATTTTTATAAACAATGTTTACTTTTAAATAGCATGTAGCCTTTAAATGTTTATTTGTATTATTTACTTACAATGATTGTCATCACAAATAATGAAACTGAGAGCTGTAAAATTTTTATGGTATTTGTACCGACTACTGGAATTTTGGTATCGTGATACCCCGGTTTTTCCACAGTGTATAATTTTTGCAATATACATTGCGGCGCTTTCCATTCTTATCATACTGGATACAGTTTGTAAATGTTTGTAAGATTGTAGGTTGTTTTTTGGTGAGTGTACTTGTGCTGCCGTGGTCTTGTTCATTTCGTAGGGTGCAACATCTCTCCCACTCGGCACCTCTGTTTGAGGTGCTGCAGTAAGTTGGTCGTAATGCTACCTTTGCTAGTAAGGGTTTGCAAAACCGAACCAATTCCAAATTACGGATGACACTGCCTTTCTTGGGAACGACTTCTTCCCTGCTTACTGCATGTTGTGTATCTCTGTGGCAGATGTGCTGGGGGAGGGCTGAGCTCTTTCTGTTAAAGAGAAAACCGATTTTCATTCAAACAAGTCAACTTAAAAAACACATTCAAGATAATAAAAAAAAACGATTTATTGCCCAGCCCCAGTGTGTGTAAATAAGTGCTACCTGTCTAAACTGTGCTTTCACCCGATCATATTCAGTATCTAGAAGGTACAAAAAAAAACTCATGTCCATTGCTGGCATCATTTCATAACGTTCTTTCTGATTTGAGTGATCCATCTGTATCAAGTTAGCCAGCTACATGTGTTTAACGTGAACTTGCTAAAAATGCAGTTATATTATGGACCGTTGGCATGAATTGTACTCGTGATGGAGCGGTAGTGGAGTGTTCTCGGAGCAACTGAAAACCAAAAGGCTCTGACTTTTTAAACCATGCTCCATTCAAAATCACGCCGCTCCACTCTGCTCACATACTCTGGAGCGGAGGCTGTACCCATTGCAGCACATCCATGCAATGGATGGTAAGCATAGGAAAGCACTACCTTGTCATCAGTTCCTGAGAGGCACCAGGTGGTTACATCCTTCCAGGCCATGGCTCATCCCCTCCTGGGATCTCTCTGTGGTCCTTTCTGGTCTGTAGAAAGGACCAGAAAGGACCCCCTAATGATCAGCGGGTCACCAGTAGAGAGAGTGAGCAGCTTCATGTACCTGGGTGTAAACATCTCCGAGGACCTGGGTGGGGAAACTGCAGGCTTTTTCTGTCAGCAAATCTTGCTTTGATAACCCTGGCCTGTATACATGCCCAAAGTTCCCACCATTCCCTTCCGGGACCAGGTGGTAAGTGCTGCTTTTCTCCTGGGTGTTGGTGCACGGTGCCACTTTTGGCAGATATCTGCAGAGCTGTGGGCTAGGTGACACCTAAAACCTTTTCCTGTGTGTTGGGTACAAATAGGCAATGTGTGGGTAGGCTGGCTCTGTGTCTCGCTTGCAGTGCCATTCTCCTCTAAGGGGGGAATACAAGCACCTTCTTGGCTCTCTAGCGGAGTTCCCCACTTGGCAAGCCCTGGATTGAGTTTCCTCCGAGCATCCTTCAGCAGTCCCAGTACTCAAGTGCATGCCGGCAGAGGCCTTTCCATTTGTAGCACTGCCCCACAGGTCAGTCCTGTGTGGATTTCCATGTTCCTCCCTATCGGTAGGATGTAGCCTCCGTAGCTTCCCTCCCTGTTTGACTAGTTACACTTCCCCAGTATTAATAACACTGGTCATGGTTAAATAAAAGGGAATTGAGAATCCAAGCACTCTTCCCATGAAAATATAATGTAAAAGGAACAGCAGCTATGATCATCTCCATGGTAAGCCCTGTCCCTTCCATCATGTTGGCATGAAGGGCTAACATTCTGGGCTTACGTGGGGCGCTGGGTCGGTTACGACTCAATGGGAGCAGTTGCCAAAAGGGCACACTACAGCTTGCCAGCATCTGCATCTTCATCACTCATAACACATTTCAGGTGTTGTGACGTTTTCCATAGGGACCCCATTTGTCAGTCGACATAATGTTGTAGTGACTGACAGATGTCTTGGCAATGTCTTAGTTACTGATGTAACCTTGGTTCCTTGATGTACGGCAGAGTGGCTCAGCGTGGAATTCCATTGGTCATTTTTCTAAAACTCCGAGGTGATTAGGGCTCCCAAGTGAGACATTTATCTGTCAACATAATGTCTCCTTTCCCTCCATCAGGGAACGAGAGTTACATCAGTAACAAAGACATTTGCATGAAATGAAACAAATGCAAGTTCATGTGTAAAAAGTTATTTGTTATCAGGAAACGAATGACAGTCTTTAAGGGAAGAGTTAACCTCACTGTAATAGACAAAGACGGATACAAATTCTCCAGCAACGGCTGCCTCTGCCACCGCGACAGACTCTGAGGTACTGGATGACAGTACAAAGTAAGGAATGGTGGGAAAAAGTTGCTTGAAGCCAAGCCATGCTCTCTTGTTTGCCGTCCAACAGTTGATCACTGCCGTGTGCATATGTGTCCTGTCGCAAAATGTGGTGGAAACTCCCACACAACGTTAATAGTGTGATTTAAGGTGTGTACATGTCTATAATGCACTTCGATAATGTGACTAAAATAGAAATGGTCCACATGTCTTTGTTCGATTTGTGTTTACTTCGAGTATGTCCTAACCCAGATTAAGGTAATTAGAAATCGCTGTTTACATGGTAGTTTTTTAATCAGAGTATTGTCTTAATCAGGTTAATATCGGAGTATTGTTGTCCATGTAGATGTACTGTACTGAACTCGCTCTCCTGTTGGGGAAAAACATGTATTTTATGTCCTTAAACTAAGAATTGGTCCTGAAAGTCCAGAAAGATTACTGAAAACCCCTCTTTCAGTTGTCTTATTGCAGTAGGTTTTGATGCCTTGTGTTGGTTTTGTGTCTGTTGTTTTGTGCCATTAAACCGGTGTTAACTTGTATTGGTCTCGTTTCACTTTAGACCTGATGCCGCTGAAAGAGGAACTGAAAACTGAAAAAAGTCAAGAACTGAATGATATGGAAGAGAAAGATGAGAAACATGATTTCATGATTGGAGAAAAAACATCCACACAAACTGAAATCACTTCCTCTCAAGCTCAGAAGACCAAATCTAACAGTTGTGTCACCTGCCAACAGTGTGGAAAGAGTTTCAGTGAAAAACAAAAACTCAAAATCCATATGAGCATTCACGCTGGAGAGAAGCCTTTCATATGCCAACAGTGTGGAAAAAGTTTCAGTCGAAAAGGAAACCTTAAGGTCCACATGAGACTTCACACTGGAGAGAAACAATTCACCTGCCAGCAGTGTGGAAAGAGTTTCACACATATAGGAAACCTTAATGTCCACATGAGAATTCACACTGGAGAGAAACGTTTCACCTGCCAACAGTGTGGAAAGAGTTTCACACATAAAAAAACCCTTAGTACCCATATGAGAACTCACACGGAAAAACAGCTGACTGTATGTGATCAGTGTGGAAAGAGCTTCACAACAGAAAGAAGCCTTAGATTTCATAAAAACATTCACACTGGAGAGAAACCATTCCCATGTGATCAGTGTGGAAAGGGTTTCAGCTGTAAAATAAACCTCAAGGTCCACATGAGACTTCACACTGGAGAAAAGCCTTATACTTGCTCTCATTGTGGGCAGAGTTTTACACATAAAAAATCCCTCGGTACCCACATAAAAAATTTACACTGGACAAAGGTGTTTGTTTGTGATCAGTGTGGAAAGCGCTTCACAACAGAACTGAGCCTTAGAAATCATTCAAACATTCACGCCGGAGAGAAATCATTCACATGTGATCAAATGTGGATTGTGGAAAGAGTTTCACACGAGTGAACCTCGACTTCCACATGAGGCTTCACACCGGAGAGAAGCCTTTTATGTGTCGGAGTTTTAAGTGGTTCGGTAATGTAAAATTGCACCAGACAATACATATCTATGTGAAAAAAAAATTCTGGCCACATCGATCAATTCTGTCCTCCAATTTTGAGTGTATAGAGATGTCTCTCCATTCCATATATTGGTAACTTGAAATCAAAATATTAGTTAAACTTCTGTCTTGCTGTAAAATACCACAATGTAACAGAATGATTATGTATAAAATGTCAAAAAACAATGAAATAAAGAACATTCCTCAGCATTATTTGCTTCATTTTTATTGAGAATGCACTGGTAATGTGTTGAATATGAATATGGCTATTGTTGGGGTTATCTGATGACATCTGGAAGTTGGCTCCAGCTGCAAGTGTCTCACTGCTGATCCTAACTAAACACTAATCCTTGGGGTTTCTACCTAGTACATTATAAAACAGTATGCAATAACAACAACATGTTCACTGCATATTTATTAAAATCATAAATGATGTTGCCTTATTGGGATCTTACTTGTCCTACATCCCTAAAGCCCACCCATACACTAATCATATTGAACCTGCTGATACAGCAGAGCCAAGTGTTGTCATCCCTCCGATTGTGTCAATGTTGCTGGCCTGTTTTAGAGAAAGATACTACTTAGTAAACCTGGAAAACTGAGATTAAATGTGTCTTTGGAAAAAAGGTTTAAGAGATGACAAATGGAGGAACTTCCCCTTCCAGGTGGAGGTTGAGGTCGGAGCTCTGTCTGGGCTCTGGCCGCCCTAATGGTGGCCTGTATATGTCCCAGCAAGTTCATCGGTTCATGCAGGGCTGCCTGGACTGTGCAATTTCCAAATCTCCTCGCCACCTGCCCATCAGCAAGCTCTTTCTTCAGCCCGTTCATTATTGCCCCTGGTCACACCCAGGACTGGACTTCATACCTGATCTTGCAGCATCAAGTGGCTACAACTGTATCCTTGTGGCAGTGCATTAGCTTCCAAAACGTGTTTGGTGCCAATGAAGGGCCTCCCTATGACTTTTGGGACAGTGAAAACACTACTCAAACATCATCTTATGAAACTTCAGTCTTCCGGAAAACACAGGCTGCATTCGAAATAGCATACTCTCTCGAAGCATACTCCAATTTTGAAGAATTACTTCACGACCATTAAAAAAGTATGTTCTTGTGGTATCCATGGAAAATGTATACATATATTATAGAATGACTAAAATATATAATACACTGATCAGGCATAACATTATGACCACTAACAGGTGACGTGAATTACACTGATTAGCTCTTCATCACGGCTCCTGTTAGTGGGTGGGATATATTAGGGAGCAAGTGAACATTTTGTCCTCAAAGTTGATGTTTTAGAAGCAGGAAAAATGGGCAAGCATAAGGATTTGAGCGAGTTTGACAAGGGCCAAATTGTGATGGCTAGACAACTGGGTCAGAGCATCTCCAAAACTGCAGCTCTTGTGGGGTGTTCCCGGTCTGCAGTGGTCAGGATCTATCAAAAGTGCTCCAAGGAAGGAACAGTGGTGAAAGGTCATGGGCGGCCAAGGATTATTGATGCTCGTGGGGAGCAAAGCCAGCAGATGCAGTGTGATGCTTTGGGCAATGTTCTGGGAAACCACCTTTCCTTCGCAATGTCCATGTGCTGTGGGACAGCAGAGGAGAGCACCAAGAGATGAAAAGCACAATACAAATAAATGAAATTTAATTATAAAATTATATTGTAATGTATATATGTGCTGTCCAAGTAAACACACAGGGCTCATATTGGACACAGCAATGACAAGGCTGGGTCTGCCACATCCCAAGGCAGTGCTTTCAAGCTCACCACTTGGTCCCTAAAAGGGGTAGTGGGAACTTCAGGCTGGAGTTTCAGGATCATGTGAAAGTATGCTGAACCAAACTTAAGGAACTTTCCCTGAGAGAAAACGCCTGAAGGTCCCCAACCATCTTGATGGAAGTGCCCGTGGTTAGGAGGGCCATCTTCAAAGAGAGGGCACTTAACTCTAGTAACTCCAAGGGCTCAAAAGGAGCTCCCTGTAGGTCCAGCAAAACTGCAGAGATATCCCATGAGAGAATAAGGTGTGCAGGATAGCCCACTCAAGTCTTTCGGGGGTTACAGAAGTCTATGCATGGATGCCAAATTGTACTTTGTCCCTGAGAGAGAAGGTCCTTCCTCAGGGGAATTCACCAGGGAGGGTCTGTCATGAGGAGCATGAGCTCTGAGAATCAGGTCTGGGTGGGCCAACCATCAAGACTTCTTGCTCTTCCTCCCTAACCTTACACAATGTGTGTGCAATCAGGCTCACTGGGGGAAGCGCATACTTGCGAAGACCTCGGGTCACCTGTGTGCCAGTGTGTCCATGTAGATGGGGGGCCTCGGTCAGGGAATTCTACAGCAGGCAATGGTTGGATTCCTGAGAAGCGAACAGGTCTACCTGCACTTTGCTAAATTGACTCCAAATCAGCTGGACCACCTGGGGATATAGTCTCCCCTAGTCCTTAATCATAATCCATTGCAAAAGGTGCATCCACTGCACGATTGAGTTCACCTGGGATGTTAGTGGCCCGCAGCGCCTTCAGTCACAGCTGACTCCAGAGGAGGAGATTGTCACTTTAAGTATTTTTATTGGAAGAGAAAGAAAACAACATAAACATCCCTTTCCATTTTCAAATTCCTCCAATCCAGTGTTTCTCAACCCTGTTCCTGGAGGACCTGGAGCGCTTGCACCTTTGTCCTGTTCCGGGGTCACTCCCTCCTCTGAAACCATGTGCCCTAAATGCTGGACTGATAATTGACACCAGCCATTGAAACCAAGCTCAAGATTTTGGATTGAAAAACTTGGGGGAAAAAACACAATAACATCATACAAATATATAAGCAAGCTTTCACAATTCTGGTCCACCAAACAGGACTCCATTACAGTTCCCATGTGCATTAACCCTTTAAAACCTGAAGCTAAAAAAGTGCGTTTTCACATATTTAGTTTTTTTGAATATAGAATTATAACACAATGTGCTATCCTCAAGTGCAAGGTGTAATTTGTATTTATTTTTTTCAGAAAACAACTGGCTTTCAATAAATTAGTTATTGTGTTATAGTTATTAGTTATATGTGGTGAGTTTGAAAATAATTTAGATAAAATGTCACTGCTTTTTATTTAGAAAAAATCAGAAAACCCCTGAACAAAGGAATCTAACACTTTAAACAACACAGGAACATGCAGATGATTGCATCTCTCTTTGGGGCTGCCATCCAGAGGAACGCTTGTGAGCAACACTCGACCAGAAGTTCCTGTAAGTTCTGCCGTGTCATGGACATGTCCTGGGATATGGCACACAGCTCTTTGTGTAAAATGAAGCTGTTGGTCACTGTGCTGAAAATGGTCATGTACCACTTCCGTTTACCACTTCCTTTTTACGGGGAACAGACTTTGTTCCCAGCATCTGGTCAGAGTTGTCAACTCCCCATATGTGCTTATTGTACTGTTGAACTGTTGCTGGCCTGGGAACAGGGACCCTCTGTTTTTGCCCATCCTCTGTTGTCTGCCACCTCTGTACACTGTGTGGACAGTTGTGCACATGGAGACCTCCCTTGTGTCCATTCACTTCACAAACAAAAGGTCATCATCTCAGCCTCTTGGTGACCTTCAAGTCTTTTTGTTTGGCTATCTGTGCCCACGGCCCCTCTGAGGTGGTGGTCCATTTTCCATTATGAAACAATACATTAGTAAAAGCAAAATTGTAAAATGAATACATTTAAAAAAAAGTTACACAATAACAAAAGTTAAATACAACACAATAACAATGAAATAATAATAAAAATAAAGCCTGCAGTTACTTACACACACGCATGCCAACAGATTTATGTACACACATCACACACATACACACGTATCACACACATGCATGCATGTAAACCATAATTTGACATGGGAAGTAATCCATTGTTTTTTTTTTTAGTCAATGGGACCAATGGGGGTGAACTATCCCTTTTAAAGGTAAAACAAATTTGTTCTTGTCTTAAGAAAAGTGAAACCATAAAACATTTTTAATTCTAACTTCCAGATATCACATCGCAGCTGGACAGCAGCTTTTACAGTTTACAGCTTTTAACAGTTTTTTACAGTTTTACCTTTACAGTTGAGGACAGCTGGTATGTCGTGGGTTTCCATAGCAAATTTTAAAAAAGTAAATTTTTCCAAACCCAACTGAGCCTTTTACTGCATCTATCAGCAGGTTTTGTAACTCTGATTTATCATATAAGGCAGTCTCCCGGCATCCATCTTTTTGAGTGTAAAAGTCAATTTCAGCTTTTTTGGGAAAGCCAAGAGGAGGGACAGCATCAGCCCCAGCACCGGTCATGAATGTCAGAATATCCTCAAACATCAGAGAGGTCTCTTTTTCTGTTAATCACATTATAAAACATCAATTCCCGGTTTCACAGACAAGGTTTAAGCTTAGTCCTGGACTAAATGTTTGAGCTGTTTTAACTCAGTGTCAGTGTCAGTGTCATTGTTTTGTCTCAAGATGCACAACAGTATTTTTTTAAGGCACATTTATTAAATCTACTTAAATGTCCTAGTGGAACTAAGGCCTAATCCTGGCTTTATCTAAACCAGGGGTGGGGAACATTGATCCTGGAGGGCCATTGTCCTGCAGAGTTTAGCTCTAACCCTAATTAAACACACCTGAAGCTAATCAAGGTCTTCGGGATTACTAACCCGTAACCTGTGTTTTTCCAACCTTCTACCCGTGAAAGTGCACTGGAACGGCAGTCAAACCCGTGACTTTCTACCCGTGAACTTGTACTAGATCGATGTACTCGCAGTTACACTCGCTGACGTCACATAGCCCGCAAAACAACAATGGCAGCCCCTATGGATGCGGTGTTTATGGAAGTCGTACACAGTATTTTACAAATAATGTACAATAAAAGGTATAACAGCTTCTCTTGCCTTACGCGCCGTTTTTTCTCCTCTGTTTCTCTTAAATAAGCAAGGAGTAAGCACCTTTGGCGATAGAAATGATTGTAAATGAGCATAAGCCCCATACGGTCCGCCATGCTTTATTTACATCTAGCTCCCACAATTCCTTGCGCTCAGTTTGGCGTGACTTTGCCTGGAACGCTGCAAAGTCGTGAGTCGTGGTTTGAAGTCGTAACTCACGGGCTCAAAGACCTGCCTAGAACGCAGCATAAAGTTACAGACAGGTGAGTGTTTTTTTCAGGGATGGAGCTAAACTCTGCAGGACAATAGCCCTCCAGGATCAACGTTCCCAACCCCTGATCTAAACCTTGTTTATGAAGCCAGGCCCAAGTGAAATAATCAAGCTCCAACATTATAAATGAAAATGCATTAATTATATTACAGCTTACCCTGAATGCTGAGTAAACATTCCCAAGATACTGATTTAAGATATGTTGGCTTCTTTTACCTAAGATAAATTAAGTGTTTAATGACCAGAATGCCAGGGCGAGGGTACCCTACATTCTGCAGTCCAGTCTCCAAGAGAGGCCTTCAGTGAAATTCGGTCTCCCACACTTTTGCCATGCTTAATCTAAAAAGAACAGTTTTAGACAATATTAGATTACCATTTAATTGTTCATCAGGTTAAACATAGGTGATAATAGGCTGGCTGTTCCACATCAACAAATACAAAGCCGGATGAAGGGCTTTAATGCCTAGGCCTCCATGAATCAGTGACCAAGCAATGAGTTGTCCACACGTGTAAAACTGGTTCTGTTCTAAGGCTGACTGGTTGTAGGCAAAAAAACAAAAAAAAACCTGGCCTTGCTTTCCTTCAAAAATTGAGTTTAGCCTTTAATATTTTGTTTCAGATTTTCAAGATGCAACATTTGTACCACCCAGTCTGGCAGTACAAGTGTTAATACCGACCTAAAGAACTCTCTTTGTGGCCCACCATGATCTTCAACAAACTCAAAGTTCTGTGCCTTTGACAGAGATTGACAGGCACTGTGAAGAATTTTTGACCATCTTGCAACAGCAATGGCACAATTATGAGTGTCAAGGTGGTCTTTCTGGAATGATCTCAGAATGTCAGCCAAATCTGCATCTTCCTAGATAAAGGTTGAGAAATTTAACAGAATATTATTATTGTTATTATTAGCTATACATTTCATGCAAAGTGCCTGGTTAGTATGTACTCCTAGAGTCTGAATTGGTGTAATCGGGAGAGCCCAACATAACAGGTTCTTCCTCTGTCTGTTATGATGGGCTCTCCCACAAAGTCCTCCCTTTAAAATAAGAAATTGATATACACTCACCTAAAGGATTATTAGGAGCACCATACTAATCCTGTGTTTGACCCCCTTTCTCCTTCAGAACTGCCTTAATTCTACGTGGCATTGATTCAACAAGGTGCTGAAAGCATTCTTTAGAAATGTTGGCCCATATTGATAGGATAGCATCTTGCAGTTGATGGAGATTTGTGGGATGCACATCCAGGGCACGAAGCTCCCGTTCCACCACATCCCAAAGATGCTCTATTGGGTTGAGATCTGGTGACTGTGGGGGCCATTTTAGTACAGTGAACTCATTGTCATGTTCAAGAAACCAATTTGAAATGATTCGAGCTTTGTTTTTTTTTTGTCAGCAGACGTTGGGCCGATGTCAGGCCAACACAACAGCAGACGTTGGGCCAACACAACAGCAGACTGTAACGACAATGAATGATCAGGGAAGAAGGAGGCGGGAACCGGCGAACATTTAAAAACTTTAATCCAAAAATAAAACAAACCATAACGTCGGCGGCAGCCCTTCACGGCCGACTGCCGCCTACATACAAAACAAAACCAAACATAAACTCCAGGCCTGGTCCTCTCTCGTCTTGCCATGTCGTCGCTCCTCCTTTTATACTCCCGTCACTCCTCCATGAGGCGAGGCCGGTGTGGCGCACAGCTGACGCTCTCACGGTCCCTCGCCTCGCCACACAGACGTTGGGCCGACGTCAGGCCAACACAACAGCAGACACTGTCTGTTTGCTACCTGGGATGTTTCTGTCGATGGCTACACATTCTGGCAATAAATTCTCCCAATAAATTACAAAAACAGCGATGATCAAAAAAGCTTGGACAAAACAGTCAGTCTTGTGTGCAAGTGTGTCTGCTTGAACATGACCCAGTCATTTACGCCATCAACACCTGGTGTTGATAGAGACCTGAACACACACACTGCTATCTGTGTTAAACTAAACTCATTTAAGCCATGCAAACATTCAAGAGCACCAGCTTTGTTCAATTTCTGTACTTGAAACACCTGAAAAGCACAGTTTATTTCATATGCATCTTTGCTCTGTTGCATGCATTTGTGCTGTCACTTATAGTTTGATTATTTGTTCTTATTTTATTTGACAAATGTCCTATTACCCTGAACATGGCACATACCGAACCGTACCGAAACCGTGACCCTAAAACCATGTTAAAAACCGAACCGTGAGTAATTTGAACCGTTGCACCTCTAGTACAGCAGACGTTGGGCCGACGTTGGGCCAACACAACAGCAGACGTTGGGCTGACATGACAGCAGACGTTGGGCCGACGTTGGGCCAACACAACAGCAGACGTTGGGCCGACACGACAGCAGACGTTGGGCCGACGTTGGGCCAACACAACAGCAGACGTTGGGCCGACACGACAGCAGACGTTGGGCTGACACGACAGCAGACGTTGGGCCGACGTTGGGCCGACACGACAGCAGACGTTGGGCCGACACGTCAGCAGACGTTGGGCGGCTACCGACAGCAGACGTTGGGCAGGCGTTGGGCGACACGACGACTACGCAGAGGCGTTGGGCCGACCACGACAGCAGACGCTGGGCGACCGACGACAGCAGACGTTGGGCCGGCACGACAGCAGACGTTGGGCCGACACGACAGCAGACGCGTTGGGCGACACGACAGCAGACGTTGGGCGACCGCGCAGCAGCGTTGGGCAGACGTTGGGCCGACACGACAGCAGACGCTGGGCCGACACGACAGCAGACGTTGGGCGACCGACGACAGCAGACGTTGGGCCGGCACGACAGCAGACGTTGGGCCAACACAACAGCAGACGCGGGCGCACGACGCAGGCGTTGGGCCGACACGGCAGCAGACGTTGGGCAGACGTTGGGCGACACGCAGCAGACGTTGGGCCGACCGCGACAGCAGACGTTGGGCCGACACGACAGCAGACGTTGGGCCGGCACGACAGCAGACGCGGGGCGACACGGCAGCAGACGCGGGCGACACGGCAGCAGACGCGTTGGGCCGGCCACGACAGCAGACGCTGGGCAGGCGTTGGGCCGACACGACAGCAGACGCGGGCCGACACGGCAGCAGACGCGGGCGACACGACAGCAGACGTTGGGCGACGCGTTGGGCGACACGACAGCAGACGTTGGGCGACACGACAGCAGACGCGGGCGACAGCGACAGCAGGCGTTGGGCGACACGACAGCAGACGCGTTGGGCCGACACGGCAGCAGACGCGTTGCACACGAGCAGACGTTGGGCCGACACGACAGCAGACGCGACGTTGGGCAGGCGTTGGGCCGACACGACAGCAGACGTTGGGCGACACGCGGCAGCAGGCGTTGGGCCGACACGACAGCAGAGCGTTGGGCCGACACTGTCTGTTTGCTACCTGGGATGTTTCTGTCGATGGCTACACATTCTGGCAATAAATTCTCCCAATAAATTACAAAAACAGCGATGATCAAAAAGCTTGGACAAAACAGTCAGTCTTGTGTGCAAGTGTGTCTGCTTGAACATGACCCAGTCATTTACGCCATCAACACCTGGTGTTGATAGAGACCTGAACACACACACTGCTATCTGTGTTAAACTAAACTCATTTAAGCCATGCAAACATTCAAGAGCACCAGCTTTGTTCAATTTCTGTACTTGAAACACCTGAAAAGCACAGTTTATTTCATATGCATCTTTGCTCTGTTGCATGCATTTGTGCTGTCACTTATAGTTTGATTATTTGTTCTTATTTTATTTGACAAATGTCCTATTACCCTGAACATGGCACATACCGAACGTGCGAAACCGTGACCCTAAAACCATGTTAAAAACCGAACCGTGAGTAATTTGAACCGTTGCACCTCTAGTACAGCAGACGTTGGGCGGCGTTGGGCCAACACAACAGCAGACGTTGGGCTGACATGACAGCAGACGTTGGGCCGACGTTGGGCCAACACAACAGCAGACGTTGGGCCGACACGACAGCAGACGTTGGGCCGACGTTGGGCCAACACAACAGCAGACGCGTTGGGCGACACGACAGCAGACGTTGGGCTGACACGACAGCAGACGTTGGGCCGACGTTGGGCCGACACGACAGCAGACGCACGACACGTCAGCAGACGTTGGGCCGACACGACAGCAGACGTTGGGCAGACGTTGGGCCGACACGACAGCAGACGTTGGGCCGACCGCGACAGCAGACGCGTTGGGCCGACACGACAGCAGACGTTGGGCGGCACGACAGCAGACGCGTTGGCCGACACGCAGCAGACGCTGGGCCGACACGACAGCAGACGTTGGGCCGACACGGCAGCAGACGCGGGCAGGCGTTGGGCGACACGACAGCAGACGTTGGGCGACCGCACAGCAGACGCAATTTGGGCGGCACACGACCAGCAGACGTTGGGCCAACACAACAGCAGACGCTGGGCGGCACGACAGCAGACGTTGGGCCGACACGGCAGCAGACGTTGGGCAGACGTTGGGCCGACACGGCAGCAGACGTTGGGCCGACACGACAGCAGACGTTGGGCCGACACAGACGTTGGGTCGGGTCACGACAGCAGACGCGTTGGGCCGCACGCAGCAGACGCTGGGCCGACGCGGCAGCAGACGTTGGCAGACACGGCAGCACAGGGCACGACGCAGCAGACGTTGGGCCGACACGACAGCAGACGTTGGGCCGACACGGCAGCAGACGTTGGGCCGGCACGACAGCAGACGTTGGGCAGACGTTGGGCCGACACGACAGCAGACGTTGGGCCGACACGACAGCAGACGCGGCCGGCACCGCGACAGCAGACGCGGGCCGACACGGCAGCAGACGTTGGGCCGACACGGCAGCAGACGCTGGGCGACGACAGCAGTTGGGCAGCGTTGGGCAGACGTTGGGCCGACACGACAGCAGACGTTGGGCCGACACGACAGCAGACGTTGGGCGTGGGCGACACGGCAGCAGACGTTGGGCAGGCGACACACGCAGCAGACGCTGGGCCGACACGACAGCAGACGCTGGGCCGACACGACAGCAGACGCGGGCGGCACGACAGCAGACGTTGGGCGACACGGCAGCAGACGCGTTGGGCGACACGGCAGCAGACGCAAGGCCGACACGACAGCAGACGTTGGGCAGACGCTGGGCCGACCGCGACAGCAGGCGTTGGGCCGACACGGCAGCAGACGTTGGGCCGACACGACAGCAGACGTTGGGCAGACGTTGGGCCGACACGACAGCAGACGTTGGGCCGACACGACAGCAGAGGCGTTGGGCCGACCGCGACAGCAGACGTTGGGCGACACGGCAGCAGACGCAATGGCGACACGCAGCAGACGTTGGGCCGACACGACAGCAGACGTTGGGCAGACGTTGGGCAGACGTTGGGCCGACACGACAGCAGACGTTGGGCCGACACGGCAGCAGACGTTGGGCCGACACGACAGCAGACGTTGGGCCGACACTGTCTGTTTGCTACCTGGGATGTTTCTGTCGATGGCTACACATTCTGGCAATAAATTCTCCCAATAAATTACAAAAACAGCGATGATCAAAAAAGCTTGGACAAAACAGTCAGTCTTGTGTGCAAGTGTGTCTGCTTGAACATGACCCAGTCATTTACGCCATCAACACCTGGTGTTGATAGAGACCTGAACACACACACTGCTATCTGTGTTAAACTAAACTCATTTAAGCCATGCAAACATTCAAGAGCACCAGCTTTGTTCAATTTCTGTACTTGAAACACCTGAAAAGCACAGTTTATTTCATATGCATGTTTGCTCTGTTGCATGCATTTGTGCTGTCACTTATAGTTTGATTATTTGTTCTTATTTTATTTGACAAATGTCCTATTACCCTGAACATGGCACATACCGAACCGTACCGAAACCGTGACCCTAAAACCATGTTAAAAACCGAACTGTGAGTAATTTGAACCGTTGCACCCCTAGTACACACACTTTCCCACTTTAGGCGTACAAAGAAAGCATGAACACATTTAAAAACAACAGAGAACCAATGAAATATTAATAACTGATTATGTCGTAGTGAATGTATGCTTTTTCCTTTCAGCTATTTGTTTTTCTAGTCAAATAAAACCTGTTGCCTTTTTCCCCAAAATAATTTTGACAGATAAACAGGTTTTGACACACCGTAACCAGGTTTAGTGGTTTGTTTTCCCCTCATATTTTAATGGTTTAATGAAACTTGTTGGGTCGTCATAAACACACCTCCTCCCATCACTTGTGGCCACTGCTGTATATACATTCTGTATATTCATTTCTATGCATTTTTGTGATTTTGCACAGCAGCGCGTGAACGGGACTTTTATTATGGTCTGGCGGGGTGACGTCACACGCCTGCGCGCGTTCCCGCATCTCTGTTGTGATTCGCCTGAGGAAAGGTTCGTTTTAAAGCTTTTATATCAACACAAAAACCGCTCAACCAATTATATCGTTTATTATGCAAGCTATGCTAAACGAATGATTTATTATTGAACGAAACATTGTTTATTCGAACATAATGGACGTTGTTAATGTGAATTAACGTGAGTGCACTTGTATATTACAGTAAAACAGAAAAGCTGCGTCTGATTTCGCTCCTCATATACTCAGATAATATTAATGTTAATATTAATTTGGTCGCGAACACGAATTCTGCAGCTGGAGGAGTGAGTGATGGAGAAACGGAGGTTTATGCTCCGAGTCAGTTGAACCGATTCACTGATTCGACTCTCTCGAACGGATCGAACTGTTGAAAACGGTGTAAATGCTTCCAGAATAAAAACACAAACATGTAATAATGACAACTTTCACAAACCAATAGCAGATGTTTTCATTGAAGAGAATCAATGCAATGTAGCTAGTCTACAAATCATCAAATATCACATAAACCTGATAAATGTGTAAATATGAAGCGCCTACATTAATCTGCCCTGCTTGTTTTGAGTGTTTTTGTCTAATCAGGTCATTTATGTCTGACAATGACTCCTGAGCTAGAGCTGACTGAGAGTTATGTTGCGTTCTGGTAATTATTTGACATAATTATTAACACTAAACATGATGAAATTGTCCAAACACAGCAAACTCCTGGTTCATCTGATCCACGTGACACACTGTTATAAAGATGGCGTTTATTAAAGAAGAGACGGAAGACATAAAGATTGAAGCGCTCCGTGTGAAACATGAAGATCCTGAGGAGCAAACAGGTTAGTTTCATACGATCCAGCATTTCCCACACATAGACTAATCCGTGGCGGTGCGCCACAGAATCAACACTGGCCGCCACAAATTGCGTTTCGTTATTCATTTTTTTAACACTATTTAAATCAGGCAGTGCATTTCCTTTCCCTGCTCTCCCACCGCCTCTCTCTCTCTCTCTCTCTCTCTCTCTCTCACACACACACACACACACACACACACACACACACACACACACACACACACACACACACACACACACACAGAGGTGCGTTCCATTCGACTGTAAGTCAAGGTTGCCAACTCTCTCACGCTTTCAGGCTCTGTCTCATGCTCTCACTCCGCCCAAGTAAATCTCACGCCAAATTGCCAAACCTGCTTTTGATATGAAGCAAAGTCTAAGCTCTTACATTTTTACACGAAATTCGAACAACAAATAGTGCTTTGGCGCACTTAATGTGGCATAACAGTTAAAGCCAGAGCCGGTGAAAAACAGCTGCGACATGCGTTCGTCACCCGGCGGCGCGCGGTCACGTGGTTCATGAGCTCTCAATAGTTGACCCTATGACACCTGTCTGTAATTATCAAGCAGCCCTGAACACCATGATTAGCTGGTATCTGCCTATATTTACAGTGTCCTTTTATCATGGTGAGTGATGGAGATAATGTTTTTGTATTTAGCCCTCAGGTATTCCTTACTAATTGGTCACGCTCATACTCATTGGTGGTCAAATGTGACCATACACCTTAACTATTTTTCAATTAAATAAATGTTCTATATTTTAGTTTAATAATATGTATTGAATATTTTGAGATCTTTTGGTACTAAATACTATTTGTGCAATAATTATGGTCCATTAAAATATTTTTCTTATTTATATTACAATTAGTGTAGTAATTTAAGGTTAAAATAGAGAATTCCAATGCAAAGAGGCAAATTAGAGTCATTTTGTGGCTAATAATAATAATTTTAATTTACCCACTAGGTGCCTTTATTAAATATACAGGTATCTAATCTAGTTGCTCCAAAAAGTACTTATTTTTAGGTTTTGCATTTGAATACATATTTAGACATGATGACAAGATTTCTTTAAATGTGACATTTTTAAACGTTAACGTACATCCAAATATTTTTAATGATACTTATATAAGCACACACAAGTGCATATTAATGAATGTGAGCAAATATAATTTAACCCAAGAAATGTGTAAAATCATGCTAAAAAGGCCTTATATGTACAGTAGGATATATACATATGAATGGATACTGAATCAAGATCGAAATCGATATTTGTGGCAGTCAAACACTGCCATGCGCCGACCGTTTTTTCTGTTGTTAAACTAGCAAAAGTGGATTCGGACACGCCTTAAGTACACCATGCGCTCAGATCAGTAAAATAGGGCCTGCAGTTATTGTGTAAAATATACTTATAAATACACTACTAAGGCTTTTGGAGTCGGTTTTGTGAGGAAAATTTTACTTCCTCATCTAAAAATGCCAAAACCGGAAGTGACATAACGGGAGGGAGTGCGGTGAACTTCAACGATAGGAAAACAGTCGATCGCAGTGACAGCTCGGACACTGAGGGAGTTATAAATGTCTATTAATACTCATATGGCAGACCACGGCCATACAGTTATGACACACAGTTAGAGACAGGCCAGGATTAGACAGCGGTTAGAGGAGATATATTGAGTTGTTGTGTGAGGAGAACCAGTGGAGAACAGGCCAGGAGTCTCAGTGAGAGACCAGTGTTAGCTAATGATGTATACACGCTAGCTAACGATATGAACACTGTGCTCAGATCACAATACTGTACAGATTATTATCATGTATCAGGCAATAGCAAAGCTGCTATTGGTCATCTAGGAGAATTGATGCTTACCAATAACAGAAACTAATAAGCTTTGACCATCAGGCGGAAGCCACACTCCCGTCCACACTAACGCTTGTGTGATATAACGTCAGCGTTTCTCATCACAACTGATTTGGTGGTTAGTAAATGTTTAAAAAATAAGACTCACGGATGTTTTCTTCGAGCTGCATCTCTGACGGATCCGTGACCGTCACGTCTCCCGCCGGCGGCCGAACCACAGACACTAGAGTGTTATTGTGTTTCATGTTATCCTTCATTCATTCATTCTGTGTTATGGGTTTATTTCCTGCCGATTCACCGATAGTGTGAGGATGTATATGACGTTATGAGTATGTATTTGAGTGAAATTGAATGTACATGCATGGCGTGAATAAAATATTTACATTACCAGCACATAATTCAAAACTCTTTTGTAAAGTGTGAGACTGTATGCATGTGCGTTAATGTACATACTTTGTATTCATCAATGTTGAAGTTGATTCACGTAAAAACAACAGCAAAGAAGCATCGCGTGTGCATGTTTATTCATTTAATATCTTCCTTTACATGAGTATTGTAATGTTGAACTCCATCATATCACCGGGATGATAATCCTCCGGTCTAACATGAACACTACACACACCACCGTATGTTTCTGAGCAGATGCAGAAGCCCTGTCTCTTCACCTGCACAAAACACCACCATGCACTTTTTTTTTTTTTTTTTTTTAGGAAACTTGTGGACTCGATGTCCTGACAGGCTGGACACAATCATTTACCTTACAATGATAAAGTGAAAACTACCGAAAATACACAGACTCGTACTGAACACCAACCTATTCTGCACTGAGCCGACGCAGAGCCCGGCACACGACTCCCTCTCGTGAGGCCATGTTGAAAAAAAAAAACGTCCACTTTATCTACTAGATTTGTGCTCTTATGTCTATTAAAACATTTTAAATCCTGCATTACCTTATCATATGGTGTTTTCATACACGGTTATATATTCATTTTGAAAAAAATGTAACCTGCAATATGCCCTTTAAATGCAAATGAGCTGCTGCTCCCGGCCCCCTTTCCTTTAACAGCTCGCGCTTCAGTTGCTCAACAACAAAGCTGGAGCATCTCATGCAGCCAAAATGGCGATTGTCAGTAACAGTGTTCAGCATTGAATTGACGCTCGTCTGTCAGCCATCAGCGATGGACAATCATCTAGTGCAGTGGTTCCCAACCCTTAGGGGGGGTGCCAGAGGGTATATGCTTTGAAGTCAAACATGGATACCTTGTTGTGTATTTTCTAGAAGTGCTCCAAATGATTGCCCTTTGATTCTATATGTGGTCTCTCAGCTTGCCGTACACACAAACCGCTCAAGGTTTCTTATATGTAAGGAGGGGGGCTTCATGGACAAAAGGTTGGGAACCACTGGGCTAGTGAACTGCTCAGTAAAATGACATAAAATTAGAACAGCCTTCATCAGAACAGCCTTACTTTCATCACTTTTGCTCTTATTCTCGTGCACTGATTCGTTTGCTACAGCCAATCAGAGTTCTCCTTCTCATCGACGGCCCGACACAGATTCTACATGTCGAATCAGCGAAATAAATAATAAAACAGATGGCGTCCGACTAGGGCCAAAGGTGCAGAACACACCGATAAATGGCCCAACGTTTCTGACCCCGGCTCACTTGTGTCATGTCCTTGATTGTTCACAGCTGTTCCTTGTTAGTAATAGTCCCTCATGTTACCATTTGTCTCTTGTCTAGCTTTGTTTTGTGTAACGCTCTTTGGTGAGTTTGTCGAGTCTGTCTATGGTCATAGTCAAGTCTAGTGCTCATGTTTATGTCAGGTTTTAGTTCAGTTTATTTTTGTATCACGTTTTGCATTTATCAAATGAACTGGACATGGGTTCAGAATCCTCGCCTTCAGATGTTACACGAATAAAAATAGTTTGATGCTGAATATTTATTCCTATAGTTCTTTTCTCTATACACATAGTTTCAAACCAGCTTTACAACATGTTATTTTGGAACAAAGTCATAGGGTGGATTGCTCCAATAATAATCCTAAATCTAGATTAAATCAAGGTTTATCTCATAATTCTGTTGCACCAAACTTTAAACCTTGATTAAAAATAAGCAGGTTTACATTTAAACCATCATTTTGATCCTGGATTTAATTTATATTTACAGTTTTTTTCGATTGCTAAACGACAGTGGGCACAACTGGAGTCACATGACCAAAACTCTACCTCCAGTCTCCACAGCAGCAGTTCATGTGGACCAAACTCTAGTTAGTTTTTCATTGCTTGAACACAGTTTTCAAAACTCTACACACTTATCCCATGACTTTAACCACAAGCTGCACAACACTGTGGATTTACAGCACTTGGTTCAAATGCTAACACACCGCTGTCAAAACTGTGAACCACACATTCAAAACATAATAGATTTCAGCCTTGTGCCTTTCAAATACTGCTGGCTGCAATTTCAGCCGAAAGGCTAAGCAGGCGTCTTGTTTTAGACACATGTAGCTCCAGTTGTGCTCACTGTCGTTTAGCAGTCGAAAAAAAAAATGTAAGATTGATTAACTTTAATCATGTTGTTCCATAACCTTCAACTCTCAATTAGAGATTACATTTACAAGTGAGGAGGTCTAAATAAAATAAAGTGCAATTGAAATATGTGTCTAAATGATCACAGAAACAGTGGGTGTGTTGTCAGGTCTTAGAGAGGTGTTTATTGCCAATAGGCTAAAAAGTGTGTCATATTTACGCGTGCATTACCGTGTCTGTGATGCGGATCCTGTTGGTGTCGTAAATAGGGATGGGCAAGAGTACTCAAACGTGACTGCAATGATCAATTGTGAAAATGATGATCACCCTGACTTTAAAAAATATATTTGTCTATTTTTTTGATTGGTTATTGTGGCATTTTGGCCGGCACCTGAGGTCTGACTGGTTAGCGTTAGACACGCCTCCAGACAGTCAAAATAAAGTGAAACTGGAGAAAGCACGCACTGCAGTGTTGCCTGAATCACTGTGATCATGAAATACTCTGCAAGATGTGCAGCGCCAATCTGTCATATACATTATAATGAGAAGACGGTTGTGACCGAATGGTGTGAATTCTCTGCTTTAGTTCCCCGTGTATCAGCTGTTAAAGGAAATCCACAACGAGAGTTACATCAGCACGGTCCAGATTACTTTTATGTTGTCTATATCTGATTAATCTCATATAGGACATGTTTGGTTGAGTTAATAATCAGCTAGCAAAGTGCTACCGTTATACCGGCTGTCGTTCTCTTTGAAAATTTCTTTTTCAAACTCATTGATGATATTAACTCTTTCCCTGCCAAACACGGAATTTTACGTTATTTGCGAGAAAACGCTTCCCTGCCAAACACAGAATTTTCCGTATTTACGTGTTTTCCCTGTTAGACACTAGGGGGTGCTATTACACATCTTCTGAATGAGTTCAGAATCTGTAAGCAGATGCATATGTAAAATAACGTGATCAACATTAAACATCATATAAATCAAAACTATCTAATGTCACTGAATGAGATGTGGACCCAGGACGAGCTACAGGACTGTGAAGATTTGGGGTGTTAATGGAACACCCCAATTAACACCCTGATCTGAATCTGATCTGGATACAGTCTTTCACAAAAATGTGATTTTTCTCAGCTTTTTGTTCAAAATGTTGCTTTTTCATGAAACTTACCCATATTCAAGTGTTGATAAAAAAAGGAATGCATGAAGCTAGAATAAAACAGGCTTTTTGTTGTTTAAAAGAAGAGGGTCCGCTCTTTCTTCTGATATATGGCATGCTCAGATATTCATGAAACAAAATATAATATGGGCTATTAAATTATTTTGAAATGGTCTAAAACCCTGGCGGTGGCAGGCAACTTTAAAAAAGAAAAACCACTGGCGGGGAAAGAGTTAATGCTATTTACAGTGTTATTTTGTTCTCATGTTTTCTAACAGTAGACCTGCTTTATTTAAAGTTGTTTTGTGTCTGTTGTTTTGTGCCATTAAACCGGTGTTAACTTGTATTGGTCTCGTTTCACTTTAGACCTGATGCCGCTGAAAGAGGAACTGAAAACTGAAAAGAGTCAAGAACTGAATGATATGGAAGAGAAAGATGAGAAATATGATTTCATGATTGGAGAAAAAACATCCACACAAACTGAAATCACTTCCTCTCAAGCTCAGAAGACCAAATCTAACAGTTGTGTCACCTGCCAACAGTGTGGAAAGAGTTTCAGTCAAAAAGGACACCTCAAGGTCCACATGAGAATTCACACTGGAGAAAGGCCTTTCATATGCCAACAGTGTGGAAAGAGTTTCACACATAAAATAACCCTTCGTACTCATATGAGAACTCACACTGGAGAAAAGCTGTTTGTATGTGATCAGTGTGGAGATGCCTTCACGAGAAAAAAAGGCCTTAGATATCATAAATACATTCACACTGGAGAGAAACCATTCCCATGTGATCAGTGTGGAAAAAGTTTCAGATGTAAAGCTTACCTCAAGGTCCACATGAGACTTCACACTGGAGAAAAGCCTTATACTTGTGCTCATTGTGGAGAGAGTTTTACACATAAAATATCCCTTGGTGTCCACTTTAAAAATTCACACTGGAGAAAAGTTTGTTTGTGATCAGTGTGGAAAGCGCTTCACAACAGAACTGAGCCTTAGAAATCATTCAAACATTCACGCCGGAGAGAAATCATTCACATGTGATCAAATGTGGATTGTGGAAAGAGTTTCACACGAGTGAACCTCGACTTCCACATGAGGCTTCACACCGGAGAGAAGCCTTTTATGTGTCGGAGTTTTAAGTGGTTCGGTAATGTAAAATTGCACCAGACAATACATATCTATGTGAAAAAAAAATTCTGGCCACATCGATCAATTCTGTCCTCCAATTTTGAGTGTATAGAGATGTCTCTCCATTCCATATATTGGTAACTTGAAATCAAAATATTAGTTAAACTTCTGTCTTGCTGTAAAATACCACAATGTAACAGAATGATTATGTATAAAATGTCAAAAAACAATGAAATAAAGAACATTCCTCAGCATTATTTGCTTCATTTTTATTGAGAATGCACTGGTAATGTGTTGAATATGAATATGGCTATTGTTGGGGTTATCTGATGACATCTGGAAGTTGGCTCCAGCTGCAAGTGTCTCACTGCTGATCCTAACTAATCAAATTAAATCACCTTTATTTATATAGCACTACAAGTCCAATTGTTTCAAAGCAGCTTCACATTGTTAACAGGAAAATAATGCAACAGAATTTGTACAGCCGTTATGGTGAAACGGTGATGTTATCCATCTAATTTCAAGTATCATATAGTGTCAATGCGGGCAGATCGGTAATATAGATGAGATTTAGGAGTCCCCAACTGAGCAAGCCAAAAGCCAGAGGCAACGGTGGCAAGGAACCAAAACTCCTTCAGGATCAGAATGGAGAAAAAAACCTTGGGAGAAACCAGGCTCAGTCGGGGTGCCAGTTCTCCTCGAACAAACAGTGTATGATTATAATTCTGGCAACATTACAGATCTTTTAATTGACATGCTCTCTGCAGACACTTCAGGGATGCTTTGGTCATGTCCAGGCGCAGGTCCACCATCTGATCTGGATACGGCCCGGATCCGGCAGGAGGGATCATATGGGGCCGGTGTGTAGTGGATTGGGCGACAGCCGAACACTAGGCCCCCAACAACCCAATCTCTGGACACGGAAACTGGCTTTAGGGATGTGGAATGTCACCTCGCTGGCGGGGAAGGAGCCTGAGCTTGTGCGGGAGGTTGAGAGGTACCGGCTAGAGATAGTCTGGCTACTCCACACACAGCACTGGATACTCCACACACAGCTTGGGCTCTGGAACCACACTTCTTGAGAGAGGCTGGACTCTCTACCACTCTGGAGTTGCCCATGGTGAGAGGCGGCGGGCTGGAGTGGGTTTGCTTATAGCCCCCCAGCTCAGCTGCCATATGTTGGAGTTCAACCTGGTGAATGAGAGAGTCGCTTCCCTGCGCCTTCGGGTAGGGGATAGGTCTCTCACAGTCATATGTGCCTATGGGCCGAACGGCAGTGCGGAGTACCCGGCCCTCATGGGGTCTCTGGAAGGGTTGCTGGAAAGTGCTCCAACTGGAGACTTCATCGTTCTACTGGGGGACTTCAACGCACATGTGGACAGTGACAGTGACACCTGGAGGGGCGTGATTGGGAGAAATGGCCCCCCCTGATCAGAACCTGAGCGGTGTTCTGTTATTGGATTTCTGTGCTAGTCACGGCTTGTCCATAACAAACACCATGTTCAAGCATAAACTTGAACATAAACCCTAGACTGGAGGTCGATGATCGACTCTCCCAGGGCTGCCCTTTGTCACCGGTTCTGTTCATAATTTTTAATTTCTAGGTGCAGCCAAGGGCCGGAGAGTGTCCAGTTTGGGGACCATGTGATTTCGTCGCTGTTTTTTGTGGATGACGTTGTTGTGTCGTGTCTTCCTCAGACCAGGACCTTCAGCGTGCACTGGGGCGGTTTGCAGCCGAGTGTGAAGCGGCTGGGATGAGAATCAGCACCTCCAAATCCGAGGCCATGGTTCTCAGTCGGATAAGGGTGGCTTGCCCACTTCAGGTTGGTGGAGAGTTTCTGCCTCAGGTGGAGGAGTTCAGGTATCTTGGGGTCTTGTTCACGAGTGAGGGAAGGATGGAACGGGAGATTGACAGATGGATCGGTGCAGCTTCTGCAGTAATGCGGTCGATGTACCGGTCTGTCGTGGTGAAGAAGGAGCTGAGCTGTAAGGCAAAGCTCTTGATTTACTGGTAAATCTACGTTCCTACTCTCATCTATGGTCATGAGCTGTGGGTCATGACCGAAAGGACAAGATCCCGGATACAGGCGGCCGAAATTAGCTTTCTCCGCAGGGTGGCTGGGCGCTCCCTTAGAGATAGGGTGAGAAGCTTAGTTACTTGGGAGTCACTCAGAGTATAGCCGTTGCTCCTCCACATCGAGAGGAGCCAGTTGAGGTGGCTTGGGCATCTATTTCGGATGCCTCTTGGACGCCTTCCCGGGGAAGTGTTCTGGGCATGTCCCACCGGGAGAAGCCCCCGGGGAAGACCTAGGACACGCTGGAGGGATTATGTCTCCCGGCTGGGGTTCCCCCGGAAGAGCTGGAGGAAGTGGCTAGGGAGAGGGAAGTCTGTGCATCTCTGCTTAGACTGTTGTCCCCACGACCTGGCCCCGGATAAGCAGAAGATAATGGATGGATGGTATCAAAGTGCACACTCAGGTTCCTCACTGACGAGAGAGGACTTGACAGAGCAGCCATCAAGTGTTAGACAGTATTCTAGGTTACTACTTGTGGAGCTTTTTTGTCCAATAATTAAAAATAGTTTTTTCTGAATTAAGTTTCAGGAAATTACTGGTCATCCAATTTTTTATATCATCTATGCATTCTGTTAATCTTGTGAATTGGTAAGTTTCGTCAGGGCGAGAAGAAATATAGAGCTGAGTATCGTCAGCATAACAGTGAAAACTAATGCCATGCTTCCTAATGATATCTCCCAGTAGTAGCATGTACAGGGTGAAGAGCAACGGTCCTAGCACTGAGCCCTGCGGTACTCCATACTGAACTTGTGATCGGTGTGACATCTCTTCATTTACTGCTTCAAACTGATAACAGTCAGATAAGTATGATTTAAACCATGCCAAAGCAGTTCCACTAATGCCAACATAATTTTCGAGTCTATTCAAAAGAATGTTGTGGTCGATAGTATCGAATGCAGCGCTAAGATCGAGTAACACTAATAGAGAGATACAACCACGATCGGATGATAAGAGTAAATCATTTGTAACTCTGATGAGAGCAGTCTCAGTACTATGATATGGTCTAAATCCTGACTGGAAATCCTCACAGATACTATTTCTTTCTAAAAAGGAACATAATTGTGAAGACACTGCCTTTTCTAGTATTTTTGACAGAAAGGGTAGATTTGAGATTGACCTGTAATTGACTAATTCTGTAGGATCAAGTTGAGTTTTTTTAATAAGTGGTTTGATAATAGCCAACTTAAAAGTTTTCGGTACATATCCTAATGACAAAGATGAATGATTGATATTAAGAAGAGGATCTATGACCTCTGGTAGCATCTCTTTTAATAGCCTAGTCGGTATAGGGTCGAGCATACATGTTGTTGATTTAGATGATTTAAGGAGTTAAGCCAATTCTTCCTCTCCTATAGCAGTGCATGAGTGTAATTTCTCCTCAGTGACACAACAATGTTCTGTTTGATGTAATACTGTAGTAGACTGCATGGTTATAATTTTCTTCCTAATATCAATCCTACAGATAAAGAAGTTCATAAAGTCATTACTGCTGTGCTGTTTACAAACATCAGAAGCCACTGTATCGAATAAATACCTAGGATTGTGTTTGTTTTCTTCTAAGAGAGTCAAGAAATAAGCAGATCTAGCAGTTTTTATGGCCTTTCTGTATGCCATCATGCTCTCTTTCCACAAAAAAACCTAGAGTTTTGTTTTCTTTCAGCTGAGCTCCATTTTTTTGGCTGCTGTTTTAAGGGCCCGGGTGTGCTCGTTGTACCACGGCGTTGGACTATTTTCTTTAAACTTCTTTAAGTGCCGGGGAGCAACTGTGTCTAAAGTGCTGGAAAAAAGAGAGTCAATAGTTTCTGTTGCAACATCGAGTTCCTCTAGGCTATCTGGGATGCTGAGGAGATGAAACTGATGAGGAAGATTATTTACAAAGCAATCTTTAGTGGTAGCAGTGATAGTTCTGCCATATTTGAAGCGAGGGGACGGCTTTGCAGCCTTAGCTAAATTAAGTATACTAAGATACTAGGTAATAATCTGAGATGTCGTCGCTCTGCTGCAGAATTTCAACGGTATCAACATTTATACCATGTGACAGTATTAGGTCTAAAGTATGATTAAGGCGATGAGTGGGTCCTGACACATGTTGCCTTACTCCAATAGAGTTTAGAATGTCTCTAAATGCCAATCCCAATGAGTCTTTTTCATAGTTTACATGGATATTAAAATCACAAATAATATCTAGGTGAAAGAGTCTCTATGTGTTGGAATTTATCTGATTCTGGTGACGTGAGACAGCTAGCAGGCAGTCAGGTAAGCCAGTTTGTCTGCTTCCTGACCTGGGCCCCAGTAAGTCAAGATTTAGCTCTAAGACTATGTGCCAAATTACTAGAGAGAAGAGCGGCACCACTCCAAGAAGGATGGATGCCATCCTTCTTCAACAGGTCAGGTCTGCCCCAAAAGCTTTTCCAATTGTCTGTGAACCCTATGTTATTTTGTGGACACCACTTAGACAACCAGCCATTGAGGTATGATAGTCTGCTAAGTATCTCATCACTCCTTTTAACGGGGAGGGGACCAGAACAATAAACTTTTCGAGACATCGTACTTGCGAGTTCACACATTTTTTATGTTAATTTTATGTTTATTTAATTTAATATGTATATTTTAATGGTAATTAATCTCCAACTGGCAAAGTCGAACATCGTTAGTGCCGACGTGAATAATAATCTTAGAGAATTTACGATTAGCTTTAGCCAGCACTTTTAAATTTGCTTTGATGTCAGGCGCTCTGGCTCCCGGTAAACATGTGACTATGGTGGCTGGTGACACTAATCATATTGAACCTGCTGATACAGCAGAGCCAAGTGTTAGTTGTCATCCCTCCGATTGTGTCAATGTTGCTGGCCTGTTTTAGAGAAAGATACTACTTAGTAAACCTGGAAAACTAAGATTAAATGTGTCTTTGGAAAAAAGGTTTAAGAGATGACAAATGGAGGAACTTCCCCTTCCAGGTGGAGGTTGAGGTTGGAGCTCTGTCTGGGCTCTGGCAAGTTACAAGTTACAAGTTACAAGTTAACAAGTTATTTATTTGTCATTACACATGTACAAGTACAGTATAACGAAATGAAGTTTGGAGCAAGCCTCCGGGCCACAGCCGATTAGTCAGGCGCCGCCACACGCTCTCCAGAAATACAAGAATGCAGTTTAGCAAGCATTACATAGCAAAACACAACAAAACATAAACATAAACATACATAAACATGACACAGTACACGTGGTCACGTGATGGGATTTTTTGTATGGACTGGGGAAGGAGATAGATGATTGAAGGACAGATCAGGAATGGCCGCCCTAATGGTGGCCTGTATATGTCCCAGCAAGTTCATCGGTTCATGCAGGGCTGCCTGGACTGTGCAATTTCCAAATCTCCTCGCCACCTGCCCATCAGCAAGCTCTTTCTTCAGCCCGTTCATTATTGCCCCTGGTCACACCCAGGACTGGACTTCATACCTGATCTTGCAGCATCAAGTGGCTACAACTGTATCCTTGTGGCAGTGCATTAGCTTCCAAAATGTGTTTGGTGCCAATGAAGGGCCTCCCTATGACTTTTGGGACAGTGAAAACACTACTCAAACATCATCTTATGAAACTTCAGTCTTCTGGAAAACACAGGCTGCATTCGAAATAGCATACTCTCTCGAAGCATACTCCAATTTTGAAGAATTACTTCATGACCGTTAAAAAAGTATGTTCTTGTGGTACCCATGGAAAATGTATACACATATTATAGAATGACTAACATATATAATACACTGATCAGGTATAACATTATGACCACTAACAGGTGAAGTGAATTACACTGATTATCTCTTCATCACAGCTCCTGTTAGTGAAAGTCACAATTAATGAAAATGAGAGGCTGTGACGAACTGGGTCAACCGACCAGAACAAAAACGGTCCACGGCGAGTAGTGCCCAAGTTCAGGATGAACCTGACAGTGATGTGGGAGGAAGGACAGAGGCTGCTGCAAAGAAAACCCAGAACAACCCAATGAAACAACTGACTGCGAGGATCGACACTCTAACCAACATGGTTGATACATTACAACACTGCATGACAGCACAAGTTGAGAAGAGTTGCCAATGCTCTGCTAGTCAACCAGTTTCCCGTGAGCGAGTCGTTTCCGGTGTGCGGACAAAGGGCGACAGCACTGTAAACAACAGTTTCATCTGTGGTGAGGACCAGTGACCGCACAGCAAATGCCGTAACTAGACGTTACTCCCAGGAGCCATCCAGGCCAAGAACATACGCATCAGTGACAAACAAACTAATCAATAAATGAGGTGAGGTCAAGGAGCAAGTGTTCTGGGCCCTTGTAAGACCAAAAACTGACCCAGTGCAACTTGAACAGCTTGATGGTGAGGGCATTACTCGACACAGGTGCCCAAGTTAACATAGTGGACTGTGTGTGGAAGGAGAAATATTTACATATAACATTTACATTTATGCATTTGGCAGACGCTTTTATCCAAAGCGACTTACATTGAATTCAAGGTACACGTTTTTACATTTTGTCAGTTGCTAGCGCCACTCTCTTATTGTTTGAGCTACAGGAAAGCCAAGTGTTGAGGTAAGGCCACTTCGGGAGCTTCTTGTGTGTCACGATGATCTGAAAGTCTATGCTGTAAATGGAGACCTTATCCAATTTGACGGATGGGCAATCATCACAGTCAACCTGTTAGGAAATGGAAGGAGGATGGCGTCACACTCACAGACGAGATGAGGGGAGGTCTGACAGGAACCAGCAGAAAGTTGATGTATGAGTGGAACAAGCTGCACCTTGAAGGAGGACCTAAGGCTACCTGACCAAGAACAAGTCAGGGTGAACTGCAGCTGAGCGCTTGTTTCAAGATTACATTCCACGCTTTGGATATCCGGACAAGACCAGGACCGTGAGTTTGGAATTGGCCACTCTCGAACATCGCTATACCACCCCTAGTCGAGAGGTTAAATTGGAACCTCTTATAGATGTTGAGGATGCTGCCAGACAAGGAAAAAGAAAGGTGTAAAGATCACTTACCTCAGTTCGTGCTTGCCTGCAACTGCACGCGACACAAGTCCACTGGATATTCTCCGTTTTACCTGTTGTACGGGCAACACCCTCACCTTCCAGTAGACCTGATCTTCAGCCTGGTGGAGCCAACGGAGGGAGTCAAACCAAAGGAATATGCAAATCATAGTGTGACGCAAATGGCATACAAGATCGCTTAAAGAAACAGTCTTTAAGCAAGTGTGAGAGGGAAAGCTCAATACAACCGAAAAGTAAGAGGAGTCATACTGAGAGGAGACCGGGTGCTTGTCAGAAACCTTGGAGAACAAGGGGGTCCAGGGAAGTTATGAACTTGTGACTTATTTACTTTCAAAGCACATGGTCCAAGTATATATGAGTGGACCAAACTGTAATGTCAAGTCAGCATAGTGAAGCAGATAGTGGTGTTACAGTCTGAGATTTACATGTGGGTATAATTATTGCCTCATTCTCACATACTCTTCAATCAGCACTTTGATTTAAGCAATCTGAGACTCTGAAAGTCTAGGTTCACAGAAAAATCCATCCATCTCATTCAGTAGTAGTATCAGCTGCATACTGAATTGTCTGCATCTGCAATTCTGTCATGCACTAAACCTCAAAAGCCATCTGTCTGACTCTGACACACCCATTTCGTGTCCTGGAGTTTCTTCAAATGAGTTGAATCAGGTGTGTTTTATTAGGGAGACAGAATGTGCAGTGTTGGGAGTTCTTTAGGAGCAGGGTTGAGAAGCACTGCTCTAAACCATCAGACCCCCTGCGGAGGCACTAAAGGGACATGGTGATGGAAAAAATGTTTTATATATATTTGAATGCTTTTACTTAAGATTTAGCTCAGCGGGAGACTTTCTTAGGGTGGCCAAGCAAAAGCGCCTGAAAAAGGAGCTGCTATTTTAGAAAAATTTTGAATAAAACAATGGTTATATTGAGCTAAGTCTAAAAATGATTTTACCTCTCTTACGGTCTGAGGACGAGACCAATCAGCCAGCACTTGTACCTTATCCTGTACCGGGGTCACTGCCACCTCCGAAACCTTGTGCCCTAAATACTGGACACTGGATTGATAATTGACACTTACTTGGCTTAAGCTTTACCAGCCAATGAAACCAAGCTCAAGATTTTGGATGTTACTCCATTAAATGTTGGAAGGTCCCAGGTGCATTAACAAAGCAAACTTGAGGGTGAGTGTTTAGTCTGAAGTAATTTACACAAAGAAAAATGGGGCTCCCTGTTTTTATCAAAACTATTGTTGAGGCCCATGGGTTATAACACGTATGAATGATACCAACTCCAACATATCCAGAGGCAATGCACAAACTTCCTGACACAAATGGGATATAATTTGATGGTAGCACTCTCGAACTGGTGTTGTCTAACCTGTAAAAATCTGCTGAACCATTGATGTAGTCTGACCCTAACAATGTTCTTCCAAGGTCATAAGGTCTGCTGGAGGCAAACTCCCACTTGTTTTGGAGAAACAATAGTTAAGTTCACAGTGGAAGATACCACATTATAAGGGCAGACAGACAACTGTGACAAAAAAAAACTAAAGTTTAAATCATTCTTTCAAGTCTGAAAACTTGCAAAATTAGCTTGCAAAGATACATCTTCTGAAGCAGTGGTTTTCAATCAGTGGAGAGTGGCGGGTCATGAAACTTGATTAAAGGTACAGAATTAAAGGTACTCTCACATAAAAGAGGCATCTTTACTAGTAATAATCACTGTAATAACCGGACACTGACCTACCAATTCTGCGCTTATCATTCCCACTTCTGATGACTTCTCCTGGGCCCACTAGTTCTCTAATTTAAAAGCTGGCTGAGACCCAGAAGAAGCAACTCTTTCTTTCGTGTTTACATACATATTAAATATGCTGTCTCCTGGCAACATCTACAAATAGGCCACCCTTGTTCATCAGAGCAAAACATGTTTGATCTATTACTCATTGGTGATTGTCTACAGGCGAGGTAACAGAAGATTGTGCAGGGTCAAACTCTACTTGCCAATAACTATTTAACATCTGTTAGGTGGATGTTAAAGGCACTGACTGAAATTATGCGCTCCTTAATTTATTTTGTAAAACAAGACATCTTATGCTGAAGTTCTACTTCTTTAAAGCTGCTTTGAAACAATCTGCACTGTAAAAAGCGCTATATAAACAAAGGTGACTTGACTTGAATTCTGCTGATCAAGCATCACCCAATTGCCTAATTACAATCAGCCAGTCTCAATCAGTGATACCCGTGCTAAAAAGCAAAAGGTAAAGGTAGCGCAGCATCAGACAAACACAATTACATCAGACTTACATATAGACAAATCAAAACTTCCCTTCATGCGAGTCTGGAACATGCCATGCATATGTTCTGAAACAACCGTATGCATAAATGTAAGTCATTACTGAAACCATAATTTTACCTGTTCTCTCACTAAAGATGAATCAAGTAGTTCATTGCAAAATTATTTTACTCCGTTTGTCTTTTTATTTGTAATTTTTCGTTTACATTGCATTTTACACCAAGACATTCTGATTATGAGATATCGAAAAAAATGAAATAAAATTTAATTGCATAGATATTTGCTGGTGGCATTTAAAATGGCAGAGCAATTTAAAACTCTTTCCACGTGGTCTCACATCTGCATGAACTTTAGATGTATCTGCAAGTGTGATGGCAAAATAAATTATTGCTAACACTGAACAAAATGAAATCACTTTCCACCAGAGTGAATGTGCAGATGATTTTTAAAATTGCTCCTCTTTCTAAATCTCTTGGCAGACGTAGAACATTGATGTTTCTTTCCAGAATGAGTTAGCAAATGGCGTTTCAAGACTCTGTGATATGTGAAACTCATGTGACACTGAAGACATGTGAAAGGCTTCTCTCCAGTGTGAATTCTCATGTGAACCTCAAGGTTTCCTTTAGCTGCGAAACTCTTTCCACACTGATCACACGTGAACGGCTTCTCTCCAGTGTGAACTCTCATGTGAATCTCAAGTCTTGATTTGCTAATGCGAGTCACTCCACAGTACTGGCACACGAGAGCCTTCTCTTTAGTGTGAGTTATTACATGATTCTTCAGGCGCTTACTGTCTGTGAAGCTCCTTCCACACTCATGACATATAAAATCTCTTGAGTGAGTCCTCATGTGGGATTTAAGAGTTACTTTCCATCGGAAACTCTTTCCACACTGATCACATGTGAACGGCTTCTCTCCAGTGTGAATTCTCATGTGGATTTTAAAGTGTGTTTTATGTGTAAAACCCTTCCCACACTGATCACATGTGAACGGCTTTTCTCCAGAGTGGATTCTCATGTGAGTCTGCAGATTTCCTTTCCGTGAGAAGCGGTTCCCACACAGATTGCAGGTGAAAGAGTTTTCTCCAGTGTGATCTTTCATGTGGACATTAAGGTTTGATTTTTGAGTGAAACTCTTCCCACACTGTTGGCAGGTGAAAGGACTCTCTCCAGTGTGAACTCTCATGTGGACATAAAGATTTTGTCTTCGACCAAAACTTTTTCCACACTGTTGGCAGGTGAAATCACTTGTAGTTTTCAGAGCTTTTTTTCGTGAGGAAACTCTTTTTGTCATTGAGCAGCTAAAAGATTTTTCTCCAGTTATGAAATCATGTATTTCATTCTGATTTTTCTCAACTTCCTCCAGTTCTTGACTCTCCTCTTTCAGCGGCATCAGGTCTAAAGCAAAACAAAAACAAATACAAGTTAACCCTAGTTTAATGACAAAACAACACACATCAAAACGTGTTATGCGTTATTTGGCCATGAAAAATATCCTTTTCTTAGAATTAATAATCAATACGGAACATTCATAGGATGAACTGATTGACTGATTCAAATATTCATAATTAATCATAATGAATAATCATAATGAGTTATGAATAATTATTAATTTTCCCCTCTGAGCTAATTCACTACATTGTGTTATGCAGCACGTTTGAGCTTCAGCGAGAACCAATGAGGTTCGTTCTGGTGGCACGTCTGAGCTTCAGCGAGAACCAATGAGGTTCGTTCTCGTGTCATGCGGCACGTCTGAGCTTCAGCGAGAACCAATGAGGTTCATTCTGGTGTCACGTGGCACGTCTGAGCTTCAGCGAGAACCAATGAGGTTCATTCTGGTGTCTGAGCTTCAGCGAGAACCAATGAGGTTCATTCTGGTGTCACGTGGCACGTCTGAGCTTCAGCGAGAACCAATGAGTTTCATTCTCGTGTTACGCGGCACGTCTGAGTTTCAGCAAGATCCAATGAGGTTCATTCTCGTGTCACGTGGCACGTCTGAGCTTCAGCAAGATCCAGTGAGGTTCATTCTCGTGTTACGCGGCACGTTTGAACAAAACAGTACAATGACAAAATCACTTAAATAGATGCTTTTACATTTCGCTTTGAAACCAAAACTTCCGCTATCGTCTTGTCAGTCATCTCCTCACTCTCGTGATGAATGACTCCTGCTGTTTTGTGCTGCGACTCTCGTTCGGCTCACACTGTATTAAGCAGACACCTTCACTTTTTAATTGTAGTGTCTATTTTCTAATTGAACAAAATTATTTTAATACTATAAAAAAAATCTAAATAATGGTGGGGGCGGTGCCACGATGGGCAAGTAATGTAACGCGTTGTTTCGAGGGTGAGTAAAATTTTTGGGTGAACTAACCCTTTGACAACATACTATATATGTGTACATTATAAATCGAGTCATCATTGAATTTAACTTTGTTTTAACTTACTTTAGGCAGTTGAAACAGAGCTACAGCATGAGCGCACTAATTTTCATTGTTATTAATTCAGTACATATTGGGTTTAATGCTACACAGAACTGTTTTGGGCACTCATTGGGACACTCATGATGTTCATTTCTGTAGAGGCTGACATTTCAATAAGGATCAAAGGAGTTTTGAGAATGAAACTAACCTGTTTGTTGCTCTTTATCTTCATGTTTCAAGCTGAACACTTCTACAATCTTTATGTCTTCACTCTCCTGTTTAAACAACGCCATCTTTACAGTGTGTCACGTGGATCTCAGAGGCTTCTCCAGGAGATTTCAAATAACTACAAATAGAGAAAATTTAGAAGATGAGAATAACTACAAATTGACATAAAATAATACAATTATACTGACACTTCATATGATTTATAAAGATGAAACTTTTATGAAAGCATTGCAATTGATTTGTAAAGGTGTGTATCTTTCCGCTCTATTTACACCATTTTGACCAGCAGATGAAGCTCACAATAGTGTAATCCTGCAATACCAGAGGCTGCAGTCTCAGATTTATCTTTCCTCCTTATTTTGAACACAAGTTTTAAACTGGAATGTTCAAGGATTTCATTGTCAGCCACTTATTTTAGCTGCAGAAACAGTTCATTACTGTAGGCCCATAATTAGTGGGAATGGATCTTTGACAGAACCAACATCAGTGTGTTGACTTTTATATTAATCCTTATGTATTCGCTCATCCATCTTTTATTCAAGATAGCACCCAAGTGTTAAATAAAATTAATGATATAAATCATGTGGGTGAATCGTTGTTGGTCCAAAAAGATGTTGAATCTCTGTATACAGTGTCACAGTGATAGATCTGTCACCAACTTCCTTTATTTTCCCATTAATAGAGTGGACTCTTAAGAATAACGAGAACATATAAAGGGTACAGCCATGGATGTTTGCTTTGCCCCAAATTACACTAATTTATTCTTAGGACTGTGGGAAGAGAGACACATTTCTTCCCCTTTTTCGATCAAATTGTATGGTGGGGAAGATATATTAGCCCCGTTTCCACCAAAATTATCCGGAACAATTTGTCCCAGAAACTTTTTTCCCCCCAGACCTGCCGAGTTTCCCCCCAGAACTCGGTCTCGACTCGGACTCAACCCTCTCTGAACTTGGACTCAACCTTCTCAGACTCTCGGTCTCAACTCGGACTCAACACTCTCTGAACTCGGTCTCGACTGGACTTAACTCTCTCTGAACTTGGACTCAACCTCTCTGGTCTCGGTCTCGACTTGGACTCGACCCTCTCTGAATTCAGTCTCGACTTGGACTCAACCTCTCTGAACTTTGTCTTGACTCGACTCTCTGGTCTCGGTCTCGACTCAGACTCAACCCTCTCTGAACTCAGTCTCTGAACTCGACAACTTTCTGAACTGGACTCAACCCTCTTTGAACTCAGTCTTGACTCGACTCAGCCCTCTCTGAACTCGGATTCAACCCTCTCTGAACTCTGGTCTCAACCTCTCTCTCTGGTCTCGGTCTCGACTCGGACTCAACCCTCTCTGAACTCGGTCTCAACTTGGACTCAACCTGTCTGAACCCTCTCTGAACTTGGACTCAACCTTCTCTGGTCTTGGTCTCGACTCGGACTCAACCCTCTCTGAACTCGGTCTCGACTCAGATACTTAACAAATGACAGTCTCAACTCTGAGTCTCAACCCCGGAATGTCTGAGGGAAGGCTGCCTCTGGTCTCTCCCTCCAGCCCATTCACATTGCTTTAAAAAAGGCAGCAATTTTCTGCAGTCACTCTGTCTTTGTAACTCTGAAGTTAATCAAAATAAGTTCTGAACTTGTTTGTGGATTTTCTCTGGTCTTGCTCTGGTCTCCCTCTCTGAAACCTTCTCTGGTCTCGGTCTCAATTCTCGACTCAACCCTCTTAACCCTCTCTGAACTTGGACTCAACCTTCTCTGGTCTCGGTCTCGACTGGACTCAACCCTCTTTGAACTCGGTCTCGACTCGGACTTAACCCTCTCTGAACTTGGACTCAACCTTCTCTGGTCTCGGTCTCGACTCGGACTCAACCCTCTTTGAACTCGGTCTCGACTCTGACTTAACCCTCTCTGAACTTGGACTCAACCTTCTCTGGTCTCGGTCTCGACTCGGACTCAACCCTCTTTGAACTCGGTCTCGACTCAGACTCAACCCTCTCTGAACTCAGTCTCAACTCGGACTCAACCCTCTCTCGGTCTCGACTCGGACTTAACCCTCTCTGAACTTGGACTCAACCTTCTCTGGTCTCGGTCTCGACTGGACTCAACCCTCTTTGAACTCGGACTGAACTTGGACTCAACCTCTGGTCTCGGTCTCGAACTCAACCCTCTTTGAACTCGGGTCTCGACTCGGACTTAACCCTCTCTGAACTTGACTCAGCCTTCTCTGAACTCGGTCTCGACTCGGACTCAACCCTCTTTGAACTCGGTCTCGACTCGGACTCAACCCTCTCTGAACTCGGTCTCAGACTCGGACTCAACCCTCTTTGAACTTCTCGACCTTAACCCTCTCTGAACTTGGACTCAACCTTCTCTGGTCTCGGTCTCCTCGGACTCAACCCTCTCTGGTCTCGGTCTCAACTCGGACTCAGCCCTCTCTGAACTCTCAACTTTGGTCTCGGTCTCAGCTCAACCTTTCTGAACTCGGGTCTCGACTCTGACTCGACCCTCTCTGAACTTCAGTCTCTCGGTCTCTGACTCAACCCTTTCTGAATTCAGTCTCGACTCGGACTCAACCCTCTCTGAACTTTGTCTTGACTCGGACTCAGCCTCTCTGGTCTGGTCTCTCGGTCTCGAACTTGACTCGACCCTCTCTGAACTCGGTCTCGACTTGGATTCGACCCTCTCTGAACTCGGTCTCGACTTGGATTCCTTCTCTGAACTCGCTCTCTGAACTCGAACTCACTCTCGACTCGGACTCAGCTCAACCCTCTGAACTCAACCTCTCTGAACTCGGTCTCTCTGGACTCAGCCTTCTCTGAACTCAGTCTTGACTTGGACTTAGCCCTCTCTGAACTCGAACTCAACCCTCTCTCGACTCTTGACTCAGCCCCCTCTCTGAACTGGTCTCGGTCTTGACTCTGACTCAACCCTCAGCTCTCTGGTCTCGGTCTTGACTCGGCCTCAGCCCTCTCTGAACTCGGTCTTGACTCGAACTGAGCCTTCTCTGAACTTGGTCTCGACTCGGACTCAACCCTTTCTGAATTCAGTCTCGACTCGGACTCAACCCTCTCTGAACTTTGTCTTGACTCGGACACAGCCCTCTCTGGTCTCGGTCTCGACTTGGATTCGACCCTCTCTGAACTCGGTCTCGACTTGGATTCGACCCTCTCTGAACTCGAACTCAACTCAACCCTCTTTGAACTCGTCTCGACTCGGACTCAGCCTTCTCTGAACTCAGTCTCGACTCGGACTTAGCCCTCTCTGAACTCGGTCTCGACTCGAACTTAGCCCTCTCTGGTCTCGGTCTTGACTTGGACTTAGCCCTCTCTGGCCTCGGTCTTGACTCAGACTGAGCCCTCTCTGAACTCACTCTCGACTCGGACTCAACCCTCTCTGGTCTCGGTCTTGACTCGGCCTCAGCCCTCTCTGAACTCGGTCTTGACTCGGACTGAGCCTTCTCTGAACTTGGTCTCGACTCGGACTCAGCCCTCTCTGAACTCGGTCTTGACTTGGACTTAACCCTCTCTGAACTCGAACTCAACCCTCTTTGGTCTAGGTCTTGACTCGGACACAGCCCTCTCTGAACTCGGTCTTGACTCGAACTTAGCCCTCTCTGGCCTCGGTCTTGACTCAGACTGAGCCCTCTCTGAACTCACTCTCGACTCGGACTCAACCCTCTCTGGTCTCCTGAACTCGGTCTTGACTCGGACTGAGCCTTCTCTGAACTCGGTCTCTCGACTCGGACTCAGCCTTCTCTGAACTCTTGACTTGGACTTAACCCTCTCTGAACTCGAACTCAACCCTCTTTGGTCTAGGTCTTGACTCGGACACAGCCCTCTCTGAACTCGGTCTTGACTTGGACTTAACCCTCTCTGAACTCGAACTCAACCCTCTTTGGTCTAGGTCTTGACTCGGACTCAGCCCTTTCTGAACTCGCTCTCGACTCGGACTCAGCCCTCTCTGAACTCAGTCTCGACTCGGACTTAGCTCTCTGAACTCAGTCTCGACTTGAACTCAGCCCTCTCTGGTCTCGGTCTTGACTTGGACTTAACCCTCTCTGGTCTCGGTCTTGACTCGGCCTCAGCCCTCTCTGAACTCGGTCTTGACTCGGCCTCAGCCCTCTCTGAACTTGGTCTTGGACTCAGCCCTCTCTGAACTTGGTCTTGACTCAGGCTCAGCCCTCTCTGGTCACGGTCTTGACTCGGACTCAACCCTCTCTGAACACAGTCTTGACTCAGACTCAAATGAACTTGTCTCGACTACAACATTGCCCGGAACTTCATTTAGACCCTGGTTCCTGCGGTAGAAACACACCGAGTACCACCCCAAAATCTCTAGCTCCTGGGGAAAGTTCCTGTGGTGGAAACGGGGCTAATGATGATGTTCTACTGACTGGCTCAGAGTTGGAATTACATGCATTGCATGAGTATATTAACGGTCCAAATCGGATTTTGAAATTGAGCCTCGAGTATTCAATGTCTGAAATTAATTACTAAGGATGTTAATGGCGATTTACATACAGTACTTAAATTTTCAGGAAATTAACGGATCACAACACCATTTAATATCTAAAACGTAATTCAGTTGCAGGAAAAGACTTAACAGATTTCGACAGAGGGGTATAATTCATAAATATCAACACAGAGAAAGTTAAACCTAGAAAAGAATGCAACAATGTCATCAAATCGTGTTTTCTTTTCGATGAGCTATAGCCGAGAGGCACACATATTAAACATACTATAAATTCCAACTGGGATATTATTGAAAATGATAGCACATTTGGGCTAATTTTTCCAGAGATACCAATGGTTAGTTTTAGACACGTGCCCATTATACGAAACAAGATAGTGTGTAGTTATCTTCCTGCCCCTGAAAATAAAACATGGCATTTGAGCCTTTTATTAATTGTAATTCTTCTTTTCTTTGAGTCCCTAGAAAAGCGCTATATAAATGTAACAAATATTTTATTTTTTCTTATGTGATGGGTTTTACTAGATCATATCAAACACCATATATAATTACTTAGGGTGAAATCTCCCAATAAATTCCAGAGACATCTTGCATGATATACATTTTTTGGTTTATTTACAAAGTAAAAAGTATTGTTCAAGTTTTTACGCATAGCAAAAAACAAATTGTTTAAACTTGCCTTGAATATTAAATAAAAACACTGCAGTCATCATGGATAGATTAAAAAATAATAATAATAATAATAATAAAAACATAATTTAAAGGGATGGTTCACCCAAAAATGAAAGATTAGTCCTGGCAAAAATTAGTCCTGGCTAATCCAAGCATTATAATGGCAGTGAATAGGAACTTTTTGTAGCCCAAAAAAAGTGCATCCATCCATCATAAAAGTGCATCCATCCATTATAAAAGTGCATTCATCCATTATAAAATAAAGGCCTTCTGAAGCGAAGCGATGGGTTTATGTGAGAATAATATCCATATTTAACACGTTACAAAGTACGCATCGTTTCGCTTCAGAAGGCCTTTATTAATAACCCCCTGAGCCATGTGGAGCAGTTATATGATAGATAGATGCACTTTTATGATGGATAGATGCACTTTTGTGACCTTCAAATTTTGGGCTCTGATTCACTCCCATAATAAAGTTTGGAAGAGTCAGGACTTTTTTAATATAACTCAGATTGTATTCGTCTGAAAGAAGAATGTCATACACACCTAGGATGGGTTGAGGGGCTAATTTAAATTTTTGGGTGAACGATCCCTTTAACCCTGCTATGATAATGTCCATATTTTGTAGTTGTTACAGATTGTTGGCGTATCGCAGCTTCGTGAGCTGGTGCTGGGGTTTCCTCGGATGGCGAAGAAGCGTTGTAATTCCAGCCTGTGTGGTGCTGAGGATTCGCTGGGAGTTTCCCGACGCCCAGATATTTTGGCTTCAGACCACCTATATATTGAATAAAGTCACCCGGCTGGAGATCTCTGGCCGCTCGTGCTCAGCACACAGGGCTGGTGGTTTGGGGATCCTCATGATCTGCTCCACATATGGTGCCGGGTCCACAAAGACTTCATCAAATATGAGGTCCAGCAGGTCATCCACATACCCTGTGCAATACGACAGTACATAGTTATTATTGAGCGTTTGTAAGAAGCTATAATAAACTTGTAAGAAGCTGAGCAAGGACAGAATGAACATTTCTATTATATTTGGTAAATAAACGCAGGTTATACACTGCAACAAAATGTTTTTCTAACTTTTTTGCTTAAATTATTTTTCTTACCCCACTGGCAGATAATTTTGCTTGTAGCATAAATATAAAAAAAATATCTTATGTCATTTTACTACTTCAGTAAAAGCATCTTGATTTAAGAATGTCTGGATATTTAGACTGATAACAAGACAAAAACACTAAATAAGAAAGTGCAGTGCTCATACTGAATGTAGGTTCAGTCTTCACTTCTTTGACCCTGGATTCTCCTTTCCCGGCCTTCGGAAAGCTGAGTTTGAACAGTGGCTGACCTGCTGCCGATGTGGCGGCGTTTTCATTGAAGTGTAGCGCAGCCAGGTACAGTCTGCACGCAAAGAACACAATTTCACATATCATGATAAAACTATACAAATGTGAAGTTAATGTTACAACAACTTTACCTGCACAGCAGTCCAAGAAATGGGAAGACGGTGTTTTTTGGAGAAAAGCGTAATATGGCACTGTGGAAAGCCTCCACAGAAGTCGTCTGGGAGTGAGGACTTAGTTTTGTTACATCCCTTAAAATCCTCCTGTTGGTGAGAACTTTCTCCAGCTTGTAAAATGGCAGAGTTCCTAGAGATGTGGAAATGTGCTGTTATTAATACATTTGCTTTTATTTTTTACTATGAAAGACAAGCTGTACGTTTTGTGTAAAAGTAGCCACAAAGTTTCTTCGGACAACATACCAGCAGCCAGCCATTTGCTCTTGTCTGTACTTTGCCTTTGTGCATGTAGACATGCAGGGAAATGTGGGTCCTCATGAGTGTGTTTATCCTGGACATGGTTCAGGATTGAGGTCCATTTTGCAGCTCTTTCTGGCCCTGTGGCTGACGAGGCAGCAGTCCAGTACATGTGATTCTTTATACTACGCATCCACTTGCGTAGTTTCTCACATCCCTTCAACCTGCCAATTTTATCCAGCTGTTTTGAAATCTCTAGAAATGACAATTAATACAAGCATGACAACACTGAAGACAAAGAAACAAACGCTCAGTGGGAAAAATACTATTTGACGGATAAAAAGACACCTTTCTCTATGTGCCGGACATCATAGAATTGGGTGACATTACGGTCGCTGAGGTATTTTTGTATTTGCGGATGCCGGTCAGTGACGATGCAGTGTAGAGTCACATGATGCGCTTCCAACAAATCAAGGCTTCTCTTTAACCCTTCCTTTTCCATGTTACCGCTTCCTCCCACTTCGTTACTCTGTCAAAGAAATGTAGTACAATGAAAAATTAATCATGAAAACCCTCCCATTCTACAGAAAGTCAGCGTTGGATACATCTTGAATTTTTGAATCTTGAATGTATGCAAATTTCTAGTAATTGTGCAGTTAATTCTCATATTGTATTTTCAGAAAGTTTTGGAATATTTTTCCCCTCCCTAAATTTGTCCCTACCGAAACACAATAATAGGCTTATATTGACCTATTAAGATTTTCTCTAAGTTTTTTGCTATTTTATTAAAACGTTTTCACAGGTAAATCAATAGCAATTACAATCTCAATATTTAAAAACAATATTTCAAGTGTAATTTATGAGATTTGTTGCATTTTGAATCCAATCTTTCTTTGTAGAAGGCATAAAGTTTATCACACTGATTTCAGAGTTAAGGATTCGTTAGCATTAGGGGCGTCGCTAGACATGAAGCTCTACTGGGGCGCAGCCCCTCCATTACTTTTCCTATTGAAAGCCTTCTGCGTGCAAAAAGTGTGCCACACAATGCACTATACACATTTACTTCTGCTTAACCCACTATTCCTGCAACACTGCAAGTACTGCGAAAGGTAAACGTGTATTAATAGGCCTATTTATGAAAATATTCATCTAAATATCTTCTACATACAGTTGCAAGAAAAAGTATGTGAACCGCTTGCAGAATCTGTGAAAATGTGAATAATTTTAACAAAACAAAAGGGTTCATACAAAATGCATGTTATTATATATTTAGTGCTTTTTATTTATACTTTACAGCTCTGTGTGTGTGTGTGTGTGTCGTTCCCTGATGATCCACGGCTGGGTGTGTGTGTGTCGTTCCCTGATGATCCATGGCTGGGTGTGTGTGTGTGTGTGTGTGTGTGTATATGTGTCGTTCCCTGATATATGTTTCCTGATGATCGGCTGTGTGTGTGTTTGTGTGTGTCCCCTGATGATCCACGGCTGTGTGTGTGTGTGTGTGTGTGTGTGTTTCCTGATGATCCACGGCTGTGTGTGTGTGTGTGTGTGTGTGGTGTGATCGTGTCCTGTCGTTCCCTGATGATCCACGGCTGTGCGTGTGTGTATGTGTGTGTCGTTCCCTGATGATCCACGGCTGTGTGTGTGTATGTGTGTTTGTGTGTGTATGTGTGTTTGTGTGGTTTCCTGATGATCCACGGCTGTGTGTGTGTGTGTTTGTGTGTGTGTGGTTTCCTGATGATCCACGGCTGTGTGTGTGTGTGTGTGTGTGTGTGTATATGTGTCGTTCCCTGATGAGCCATGGCTGTGTGTGTGTGTGTGTGTATGTGTTGTTCCCTGATGATCCATGGCTGTGTGTGTGTGTGTGTCATTCCCTGATGATCCATGGCTGTGTGTGTGTGTGTATATATGTGTCATTCTCTGATGATCCACGGCTGTGTGTGTGTGTGTGTGTATGTGTGTGATGATCCACGGCTGTGTGTGTGTGTGTGTGTGTGTGTGTGTGTATGTGTCCTGATGAGCCATAGCTGTGTGTGTGTGTGTGTGTGTGTGTGATCCACGGCTGTGTGTGTGTGTGTGTGTGTATGTGTCGTTCCCTGATGAGCCATAGCTGTGTGTGTGTGTGTGTGTGTGTGTGTCATTCCCTGATGATCCACGGCTGTGTGTGTGTGTGTATATATGTGTCGTTCTCTGATGATCCACGGCTGTGTGTGTGTGTGTGTATATGTGTCGTTCCCTGATGATCCACGGCTGTGTGTGTGTGTGTGTGTGTGTGTGTGTGTGTGTGTGTGTGTCGTTCCCTGATGATCCACGGCTGTGTGTGTGTGTGTGTGGTTTCCTGATGATCCACGGCTGTGTGTGTTTTGTGATGTTGTTCTTGAGTCACTTGAGCAGTTAAACTGACCAAAGCTCTTCAGAAAAATCCTCCAGGTCCTGCACATTCTTCATCCTGTTCAAAAGTTTTCACCCCGAGGCTCTTAATGCATTGTGTTTCCTTCTGGAGCATCAGTGAATGTCTGAACCTTTTTTAATAGTTGTGTTTAAGTCCCTCAATCATCCTCAGTGTGAAAAGATGGATCCCAAAATCACACAGTCACTGCTGGAGAGGATTCAAATATGCAGATGATGCTGGAAAACTGAAGAATGTGCAGGACCTGGAGAACATTGAAGAACATTGGACTGTTTAACTGCTCAGGAGAAACATGGGACTCAAGAACAACCATCACAAAACAAAAAAACAGCAGATTTATACTGAGGCACAGCAGATTTATACTGGGGCACAGCAGATTTTACTGAGGCACAGCCGATTTATACTGGGGCACAGCAGATTTATACTGAGGCACAGCAGATTTATACTGGGGCACAGCAGATTTATACTGAGGCACAGCAGATTTATACTGGGGCACAGCAGATCTATACTGAGGCACAGCAGATTTATACTGGGGCACAGCAGATCTATACTGGGGCACAGCAGATTTTACTGGGGCACAGCAGATTTATACTGGGGCACAGCAGATTTATACTGGGGCACAGCAGATTTATACTGGAGCACAGCAGATTTTACTGGGGCACAGCAGATTTATACGCAGATTTATACTGGGGCACAGCAGATTTATACTGGGGCACAGCAGATTTATACTGGGGCACAGCAGATTTATACTGGGGCACAGCAGATTTATACTGGGGCACAGCAGATTTATATACACAGCAGATTTTACTGACAGCAGATTTATACTGGGGCACAGCAGATTTATACTGAGGCACAGCCGATTTATACTGGGGCACAGCAGATTTATACTGAGGCACAGCAGATTTATACTGGGGCACAGCAGATTTATACTGGGGCACAGCAGATTTATACTGGGGCACAGCAGATTTATACTGATTTATACTGAGGCACAGCCGATTTATACTGGGGCACAGCAGATTTATACTGAGGCACAGCAGATTTATACACAGACAGCAGATTTATACTGGGGCACAGCAGATTTATACAGCAGATTTATACTGAGGCACAGCTGTGTTTATACTGTGTGTGTTTTGTGAGATTTATACTGCCAGGCACAGCAGATTTATACTGGGGCACAGCAGATTTATACTGGGGCACAGCAGATTTATACTGGGGCACAGCAGATTTATACTGGGGCACAGCAGATTTATACTGAGGCACAGCAGATTTATACTGGGGCACAGGGCACAGCAGATTTATACTGGGGCACAGCCGATCTATACTGGGGCACAGCAGATTTATACTGGGGCACAGCAGATTTATACTGGGGCACAGCAGATTTATACTGAGGCACAGCAGATTTATACTGGGGCACAGCAGATTTATACTGAGGCACAGCACGATTTACTGGGGCTGCAGATTTATACTGGCACAGCAGATTTATACTGGGGCACAGCAGATTTATACTGCACATTTATACTGGAGATTTATACTGGGGCACAGCAGATTTATACTGGGCACAGGCACAGATTTATACTGGGGCACAGCAGATTTATACTGACAGCAGATTTATACTGGGGCACAGCAGATTTATACTGATTTATACTGGGGCACAGCTGATTTATACTGGGGCACAGCAGATTTATACTGGGGCACAGCAGATTTATACTGGGGCACAGCAGATTTATACTGGGGCACAGCAGATTTATATTTTTATACTGGGGCACAGCAGATTTATACTGGGGCACAGCAGATTTATACTGAGGCACAGCAGATTTATACTGGGGCACAGCAGATTTATACTGGGGCACAGCAGATTTATACTGGGGCACAGCAGATTTATACTGGGGCAGATTTATACTGGGGCACAGCAGATTTATACTGAGGCACAGCAGATTTATACTGAGGCACAGCAGATTTATACTGAGGCACAGCAGATTTATACTGGGGCACAGCAGATTTATACTGGGGCACAGCAGATTTATACTGGGGCACAGCAGATTTATACTGGGGCACAGCAGATTTATACTGGGGCACAGCAGATTTATACTGGGGCACAGCAGATTTATACTGGGGCACAGCAGATTTATACTGAGGCACAGCAGACGGCAGATTTATACTGGGGCACAGCAGATTTATACTGGGGCACAGCAGATTTATACTGGGGCACAGCAGATTTATACTGGGGCACAGCAGATTTATACTGGGGCACAGCAGATTTATACTGGGGCACAGCAGATTTATACTGGGGCACAGCAGATTTATACTGGGGCACAGCAGATTTATACTGAGGCACAGCAGATTTATACTGGGGCACAGCAGATTTATACTGGGGCACAGCAGATTTATACTGGGGCACAGCAGATTTATACTGAGGCACAGCAGATTTATACTGGGGCACAGCAGATTTTAGTGGGGCACAGCAGATTTATACTGAGGCACAGCAGATTTATACTGGGGCACAGCAGATTTATACTGGGGCAGAGCAGATTTATACTGGGGCACGTGCCCTGGGGCAGAGCAGATTTATACTGGGGCACGTGCCCCAGTAAAAGGGGTCTGGCGACGCCCCTGGTTTGAATATACATTGAACCAAACACTATCATAACATCTTAGCTGATAATTCAATAAACTTTATTTTTGACAAACATCCCATGTAATGATTTGCATAACTGTACAAAAAAATATTTTATTTCCCCAAATAAATGATTATGTGTTCCCTTTTGTTACTTCCCAAACATTCGTGACCGAAACATGATTAGATTTTGGTTGTGACAATTTTAGATGCTTTTGATGTTAATCAGCACAAAACAATGATGTCACAACTGAAATTTCACCACGTTTTGGTCTTGGCGGCTTTGGTACTGACAATTTTAGATACCCTTGAGCCTAGCTCAAAGATGCTAATCAGCACATGGTTAGCTAGCGCACATTTTTTGTTTTGAACACATTTAGCTCAAAATGATGGGATCTACTATGAGAGAGAGGGACACAGGGATATTTCCTGTGGTTAAAATCCGTCTTAGCCAGTGGACTAAAGCATACACTGCTTCGGTCATGACATAAAAACGCGGGACACAGTTTTTTACGTAAAGTTTCATGATTTACAAAGAAAATAATCTTAAAACAATTCGAACAAAAAAATGGCAAAAATTACCCAACAGCTCCGTGTCTTCCCGCCATTAGATCCGCACGTGTGCTCATCCGTTACACAGGACATCAGTTCTGACGGGATCTCTTCCCTAATCGTCCCTCCCTAACATTTTTCTCTCGTTTTTATTCGTTGATGAAAATGACAGTAGATTTTCCTCATAGCTTTTGTCATCCAACACTGGTTTTTATTTAGTTATCGTCTCATTTTCATCCATGAAAAAAAGTCAAAAATAATTTGTCAATAAAATTAACACTGGATTCAATAGATTATAGAAGGATCTTATTAAACATCTAAGATTTGAATGCTTTTTAAATGTGTTTTTTAGTTGCGGGACAGCAGTTCTGTCGAATGGCCCACACACACACACACGTTTCTTCTCACTCACCTGGACCAGTTGTATATCAACAACGGTGTTCGTCTCAAGGTCCATCATTGTATAGCTGCCAAACCTGGCAGAGTGTCCTTCAAAAACGATGGCACATAATTCCTTAGACACTGTGCATTGCTTTGACAGATCAATAAAATCAATCTTTTTTAATAAGTATCACTTTTCTACTATGTACCTGGTGAGTCTGCCTTCATATCTCCCCCAACAATGACTTTTTCCCTTTGACTGATCTGATGTAGCATCCCATCCTGCCAGCTTTGCCATTTGTACACAATGGCAGGCTCGACGTACATCTGTGCGTGGCGACGGAAGGTGTCGTACCTGAAGACTTGTAGATGCATAGCTGCGAATATCTGACAACAGACAAATTGCTATACATTAATTACATAAATGAACAAGTGTAAAAAGCGCTCCGTTTCAGAGGTCGCGTTAGACTTCCACATTGTCCACAAATTCCATCACAATCTATTATTACCCATCATTTTAATGATAATAAGCCATTTAATAGGCTCTGTGTTGTGTCTGGTTGTTCATGAACTTACAGGACAAGCATATAGGCTAGATTATCATTCATGTATTTATGAAGAGGAAGTTGAACAGAGACAGAGGGTCATTTTTCAGGTTTCATTATGAATGTTTGTCCAATAAATGGCAATAAACTTTATGCTTTGTTATTTTTGATATGAAACTTTCTGTCTGATATTCAAATTCTGTCCATTTTATCACAAAATTAAAACAATAAATACCATGATCTTTAAAGGTGCAGTGTGTAATATTTATGAGGATCTATTGACAGAAATGCAATATAATACACATAACTATGTTTTCAGTGGAGTATGCAGACCGTTATGTGTTTATTACCTTAGAATGAGCCTTTCAAACTACACACACCACGGGTCTCCTTACAGTGAAGTCGCCATTTTGCGCCGTCATGTTTCTACGGTAGCCCTAAACGGACAAACAGAGCGCTAGCTACTCTCTGCTGTCTCCGGCGACAACATCTTTTTCCTGTGTTGGCCACCGTAGCTTCTCTATGTGCTTCGATAGGGAGGGGTGAGCGGTTGCAATTCACAACCTCACCGCTAGATGTCGCTAAAACTTACACACTGCACCTTTAATGCGAGAGATCAGTATAGCGCCTCAGTTCAGGCAAAGCGGAGCACGGGTTTTGTTACCGTTACAGAACTAAATAAACATGAATAAACATCAGAAAACATGTTGATCGATACAGTATGTCTTTCCAACTTACCGAAATCCGTACGTCTCAGAAAGACGTCAATAAAACAGCTTGTAACCAATGTCACGTAAAAGCCATTATTGGCCATTCATTAGATTGGTTAATTTGATAGTGGACAGGGGTGAGAATTACAGTTACAGTCAGATCAGACTCAGTGTAATCTGTCAAAATGACGGGGACACCTTTCAGATTTTTCCGTCACTGCTAAAAGAAACATTTTCGGTTAACGCGACCTCTGCTCTGGTTGCAGAAGTGTAGTCTCTGTGACTACATTGAGATGAATTAGTTGATATTCAAGTACCTTTTCAACTGTGTAGAAAGACGCCCCAGAGAGATACACAGCAGCAGACAGATGCAGGTTTCCAGCGGGAGTACTGCCCACAATCGGCTGACTGTCCCATCTGCGTGAGAACTGACAGTGTTGGCAGAGTTGTTCCACACGTAGAAACGTCCCAAGCCTCTGTGAGTGGACAACACAGCTCCGCTGACACACCGGACACGCCTCAAACAGTGCCATTAGGCAACTCTCATACACAATATATTTACAGATTTTCTGAACAGGCCTGGATGCTTGAGCCCTGAGAAAATACAGAGATAAGGGTTAAATGATGTGGCGTGTCAATTCTGGTGTCCAAAGCATATTCATAAAATTAAAAAATATTAGTATTAGTAGTATTTAAAATCCACTTGGGCATAATTATATTGTTTTCAATGATACCTACAAATATAGTGATCATACTAAGCTTATTTACATTTTTATGACAAAGACTTATATCATTCCTGGATAACAGACATTAATGAGCATTTTGGACCATAATGCATATCTAGTTTGTAATTAATATTTGTAAACTTTTAGGCATAGTTATTATGAGAGATGTGAGAGACTAGTCGACTTGGAAAATACTGGTTTACGTTTGTTTTTTTGCACATTTAATGTTTTGCTTTATATTTTTACAAAGGCTACGTTTACATTACCGTCATGTTAATGTTAAATCTTGAAATTAATATATTATTTTGAAAAGTGTATATATACACGATCAGGCATAACATTATGACCGGTGAAGTGAATAGCACTGATGATCTCTTCCTCACGGCTCCTGTTAGTGGGTGGGATATATTAGGCAGCAAGTGAACATTTCGTCCTCAGAGTTGATGTGTTAGAAGCAGGAAAAATGGGCAAGCGTAAGGATTTGAGCGAGTTTGACAAGGGCCAGATTGTGATGGCTAGACGACTGGGTCAGAGCATCTCCAGAACTGCAGCTCTTGTGGGGTGTTCCCGGTCTGCAGTGGTCAGGATCTATCAAAAGTGCTCCAAGGAAGGAACAGTGGAGAACCGGCCACAGGGTCATGGGCGGCCAAGGCTCATTGATGCACGTGGGGAGCGAAGGCTGGCCCGTGTGGTCCGATCAAACAGACGAGCTACTGGAGCTCAAACTGCTCAAGAAGTTAATGCTGGTTCTGATAGAAAGGTGTCAGAATACACAGAGCATCTCAGTTTGTTGCGTATGGGGCGGCATAGCCGCTGACCAGTCAGGGTGCCCATGCTGACCCCTGTCCACCGCCGAAAGCACCAACAGTGGCACGTGAGCATCAGAACTGGACCACGGAGCAATGGAAGAAGGTGGCCTGGTCTGATCAATCACGTTTTCTTTTACATCACGTGGATGGCCGGGTGCGTGTGCGTGGCTTCCCTGGGGAACACATGGCACCAGGATGCACTATGGGAAGAAGGCGAGCCGGCGGAGGCAGTGTGATGCTTTGGGCAATGTTCTGCTGGGAAATCTTGGGTCCTGCCATCCATGTGGATGTTCCTTTGACACGTACCACCTACCTAAGCATTGTTGAGACCATGTACAGCCTTTCATGGAAACGGTATTCCCTGGTGGCTGTGGCTCTTCCAGCAGGATAATGCTCCTGACACAAAGCACAAATGCTTCAGGAATGGTTTGAGGAGCACAACAACGAGTTTGAGGTGTTGACCTGGCCTCCAAATTCCCCAGATCTCAATCCAATCGAGCATCTGTGGGATGTGCTGAACAAACAAGTCCGATCCATGGAGGTCCCACCTCGCCACTTACAGGAGTTAAAGGATCTGCTGCTAACATCTTGGTGCCAGATACTACGGGTGTGAACCTACACTGGTCTAATGGTTCGGTTCGATTACGATTATCATGCCATTGATTCAGTTCAATTTGATATCACGATGCATCACAATATATTGACGACACACTGCATCCTCATGAATACAATTTTGTCAATAAATTCAAGCAGTCAGAATTTGACCTGCTCAAAGAAAACACGCTTCTTGAATGTATCAAACAAAACTCAGAAGACAACAGGAGCCTTTAGAACAAATACACAAATACTAAAAGCCACTTTAGGAGGTGGTCTGGGCCGCATTAGTCAAAACTGCATGCATCTGGTTGTTGAAACCACATATGTAAATTACTCCTCGCAACAATGCTAATAAATTAACGTGTGAGAGCGTGTTATGGGCTATATGACATGTTATAGGCCGATATGACAGTGCTACTGCAGCACACATCATCTTCATTAAAAGTAAAAAAACTGAATGATCTGACCAGTGCTGTTGCTGCGCCTGCTCATATTGCCGTCTTTGATTGTGAAATTAGCATCTCATATCTGTTGTTTTCGGTGACGTGAAGTCCGTTAAATCTGCATATAGTGCGGGAACTGAAGATAGGATTTATATCCGTTTAGCGGAGACACAAGTGTAAATGAAATCGTTTTGATACATCAGATAGCTTTGATTTACACACAGTGCATGTGTTACCAGGATGTTCATAAAAGCCAAAATATGCCCAGATGTGGCTTTTAAAGTAGCTTAAGTAGCATTTTAATTACTCGCGTCTCGCCTCACTCTGCCATTGTGTGCTACCGCGACAAAGCACGTACGTGACAAATGACTCCAGAAAATAATGAGTACATTATAACCAGTTATGGTCTATTACTGAACCAATACCAAATCTTTAATTTAAATTATCCATCATTATCCATCATCAAAACTAAAGATGGGTCAATATAGAAAAAGAAGGATAATTCAGCTGCTCACTACAGACACTTACGAAATCTCTGTTGGCTCTGCAGGATCAAATGTGACTTGAGCTGTTGATACAGAAGAGCAGCCCTGGAGGGCATCATCATCATCTCCCTCTTCCTCAAGGTCCATGCGAGGTCTCTTTGATGGAGGCTTAATCATAAATGCTGCGTGAGAAACTGATGATGTGCCGAAGTCCAAACTGGACACAGTTGTCTGGACACCTGGAATGTAGTTATGTTTTTGTGTTATGTCACATCGTTGTACAGTAAATCCAATAAATGTGATTAAACATCCACAAACCGGTGCTCCTGCGGTGTGACTGAAGCGTCCTCATTGAGAGTTGTGTACCGACACTGTGCAGCTGTGGTGATTCTGTCTGGCTGCCAACATCCCGCGTGCTTCTCATGTGTGCCGATTTACAGACCTTTGCAAGTAAACATCGCATTTTACCGTTATCCCTTTACAGAAAACGTACACCGTAAAATGAGGACATAACTCTGAGACTGTTAAAGGGTTAGTTCACCTAAAAATACCTACACCTAGGATGACTTGAGAGTGAGTAAATCATGGGGTCATTTTCATTTTTGGGTGAACCGAAGGTGCGGAGGCACCTGTTGAAATCGTTAGGATTTCTTATTACTATTCCGCCATTGGAGTCTATGGCAGCCCATAGAACCGTTTGTGGGAAAGTTGTGAAATTTGGTACACTGATAGAGGTCAGTACCAATAGTAACCACACCAAATTTGGAGTCTCTAACTCATTCCCTCTAGCGCCACCACCTGTCCAATGTTATTACGCTAATAACTTTTGAACCATAATGGCTAGAAAAAAAACTCAACTTTTTCTAACTCCTCCTTGGCCGTTGCTCTGATTTTCACGAAAATTGAAACAGAACATCATCAGACCATGCTGACAAAAAATATGTAATTCAAGTTGATTCATCAAAACGTTTTTGATAAACGCCCAAACAAATTTTACGTAGCTCTTACGAAAACAGACGTAAGGCTGTATCTCCGCAACGCTTTATCGCATTCAGACCAAACTTGGTACATGTCATCACAAGCACGGCCTGAAGTGACATGCATCGTTTCAGTACAGCGCCACCTACTGGTCCACAGATGCGAAAAATGGCTATTTTTCTTGTGTGGCATATAACGGTTACGGTAACTAGGGGCGATGTCAAATAACAGTCATATGCTTCAGCATGTTACAATCATTATATGGCTTGAGTTAATATAGCCTATTCCCTAATGAATGACTCATACAGATTGAGAGTGTGAATGATCTCTCTCTCTGTTTATGTGTGTAGCCTATACATGCGTGTATACGGGTGAGAAGCTAATAATAATCAAATAATTCCCAGCGATCTTCGAATATAATTTTTGCTTGAAATGCCCATCCCTAGTTTGTGCAGCGTTGTAATATAACGCTTAAAAAACGTCAGCTGATATCTTCGAAACCGCTAGTCCGATCGACACTAAACCAGCGTCAGAAGTTCGGAAACATAGGTCGATAGCTATATGCTAATGCCCAAATGTCAAAATATTGACAGTAAGGGGTAGTAAAATCCGGTCAGGTGTCAATAATTTTTTACATGTTTTTTCATATAAATTATATAGATTATAACTCCAAAACGAAATTTTCACCAAAATTGACACACACATGTATGGGCTCACTCCGAGGACACATACAAATCAATGGGATTGTGTCTCTTGGCGGCACTATAATAGAACAAAACATGAAATTCCCATTGACTACAATGCAGTATTATGATATAAAATGCTAATGCTATACTTGCTATCATTAACAAACTCAGTATGTGTCTTCCACACCATGCCCTGAAGGTACTTAAAAAGATTCGGGGCAGTGCCACCTTGTGGTCAAAGGTTATAACAAAATTTACAAAAATGCGATTACATTAACCTTTGATTACATTAGCCTATTGTAATGAAACTGCTCATAATAGATTCCTTGGCTCATGCCAGTAACATAGATACCAATTTTGCCATATTTGGTCAAACTTCCTGTCCTCCATCTTGTTATTTGTTAAAAACCTACTTTTTGCAAACTCGTCCTAGACAGTTTGTTGTATCTTCTCCAGACCGTGCCGACAAAATGTTATGGATTTTGCGGCGATAGACAAAACTGTTTTCGTTTAACGCTGCGACGAAGTTGAGGCATGGTGCCAAAGTTACTCGAGGCTGTATCTCTGCAATGCTTTGACATATTGACACCAAACTTTGCATCTGTCATTGTTCCCTTACTCTGACCACACCACATCATAACAGTGCCACCTATTGGTCAAAAGTGATAAACCATTAAATCATTATAATTGACTATTTATAATTTTACAGCCATTTTGCCTAAAATGATCTTAATAGGTGTTTAATGTATACTTGTTGCAGTTGGTCTGACACTCCCAGCCATGCTGTCTTCTCTTGTTGTCTTTGCGCTTGGCCCCGGTAATGCTGCTTGCAGCTATATTTTAGCTGCATTCGTCATGTAACTTGTTAACTAGCACATTATTAGGAAAGACTAAATAAAGAAAATACTTCTACTCACTTCTTCTGGAGGTGAAGCTGGATCACGAACAGCTGGGACCGATCCATCCTTCAGGAACAGCTTCTTAGCAAAACCTGCTTTGTATTGCCCCTCGTTCACAAAGCAGTCCGGCGTAAAATGATTCGAGCACACGTAAACGCATTTAGGCAGATTGGATGGCGCGTTCCCTTCAAAAGCAAAACTCATCCACTGCGTCCTCAGCGGCTCAGATGTCGGGAGTAAATGACGACTGTTGTGTTCATTCTTACATCCCACAACAGAACACCTCAGTCGCTTACGAGACATGCTCGTCTGCAGCTGCTCCGGCGTCGACGCGCTGGCGGACGGTGCACAGCTCGCTCAGGGCGGAGCTATGCTAATACAGCAGTGTCCGTCAACAGCCGGGGGCGGGGCCTGTGCAAAGTGACATCACTGCTATAATCTGCGAACGGCTTGTTTGGAGACACTGCTTATGATTTATGGGGAAAAAAGCACTGGATTTTTATCATTATAGGGTGGTTGTGTACACACTGCCGATTGGAACACCACGTGAATTTTGCATAATAGGTGCCCTTTACAGTGATTGGAATGTAATCTGTTCCATGTACCATAAGAGCTGGAAACGACAACGCCAGACGTTTTGGATCTATACACTTAAAGGCACAATATGTAATTTCCCGTCTCTTACGCAACACAAAGGCATGTCTTGACTCGAGTGGGCGGAGCTTTTATTCTGCCACGAGAGCTCCCGCTTCTTGCGCTCATGCGTGTGTGTGTGTGTGTGTGTGTAACGCAGCGCTGTTTATCATATCACACAAGAAGCAACAACACCAGATTTACACAATCAGACTAACTGTGTTGAGCTGGAGAACAATCATTAGTTTCTGTCCATCAGTGATCCAACACATCAGATATTAAAGCGGCTCTGTGTTGCCATGGTTACTACACAATAACACCGGAGGGGAACGCGGGGATGATGTCACTGATGGGCGACGCACACACACGGGCCGTGTCCTGGGTAAAATCACTGATTCCTCTGGATTTACACATTCTTGGAAACATTTGGGATAATGCAAGTACACAGATCAACCAACTATATAGTGGATTCTGGATATTTTAATCTAAAAATCTTACGTATTGTGCCTTTAAGGGTACAAAGTTACCTGGAGTGTATGAGGAAATTTAGTTTTTACCATTTTTGTATATTTGTATGTGTGCATATAAGGCTATGTTGAACTTTTTTTTTACATTTTAATGAATTAGCACAGCGTATTATGGGATGTTTAGTTCAACCACGCGAGGTGTCATCACCTCTCACTGATCCAGTGGCTACACATTATACCCCTGCACCTTGCTTTGGAAGAATATGGGCTCAAATATTCAAACTAATTAGGTTAAATATTTTAAAAGGGTTACCAATGTTCATGTTTAGGGTCCAGAGAAAATATCTATTACATTTAAACTATTAAAACAGTAAATAGTTACTGAAAATGAATAATACAAATACAGAAGTAAAACTACAGTCTCTGGTATTGCAGGATTATGATTGTGCTTTTTCACAGAAACAACGCTCATTAAAGTTAGATAACGCATTATAATATTACATTATATAATAAACACGCACTGCTTGTGAAACTAATAAACTGTCCGAACTTGCTATATCTATTTGAAAACTTTAAATGCTTAAAAACACAAACCTTTCTTCAGCTGATCCACAACAGACGCATCTCGCGGCGCGGCCGTATGACGTCACAACCGCACACCAAAATAAAAGTCCCGGCAGGCTACATACAAAAACACATACAGATAATATTAATTAATTCTGAATTTAATTATAGGTCAGTTATATGCTGTCCATTACACCAGGAGTTAAGAACTTTTCAATTAAAAGCCTTTTAAATTTTGTTTGATGAAGTCGTATCATAACGGCATATTTCATTATTATACAAGGCTTCACATTCAACCCGTTAATTAAGGCGACAGGCCTCTCAAAATCACAAAGAACGAACATACCCAACAATCAAAAACTAACATGCAATACTTGTACATTACTCTCAATTGTGCAGAATTACTGTTTGTAAGTGCCTTTTTTTGTATATTAATTTCTATGCGTTTTTGTGATTTTGGACAGCAGCGCGTGAACGGGACTTTTATTATGGTCTGGCGGCGTGACGTCACACGCCTGCGCGCGTTCCGGAAAGGAAAGGTTCGTTTTAAAGCTTTTATATCAACACAAAAACCGCTCAACCAATTATATCGTTTATTATGCAAGCTATGCTAAACGAATGATTTATTATTGAACGAAACATTGTTTATTCGAACATAATGGACGTTGTTAATGTGAATTAACGTGAGTGCACTTGTATATTACAGTAAAACAGAAAAGCTGCGTCTGATTTCGCTCCTCATATACTCAGTAATATTAATGTTAATATTAATTTGGTCGCGAACACGAATTCTGCAGCTGGAGGAGTGAGTGATGGAGAAACGGAGGTTTATGCTCCGAGTCAGTTGAACCGATTCACTGATTCGACTCTCTCGAACGGATCGAACTGTTGAAAACGGTGTAAATGCTTCCAGAATAAAAACACAAACATGTAATAATGACAACTTTCACAAACCAATAGCAGATGTTTTCATTGAAGAGAATCAATGCAATGTAGCTAGTCTACAAATCATCAAATATCACATAAACCTGATAAATGTGTAAATATGAAGCGTCTACATTAATCTGCCCTGCTTGTTTTGAGTGTTTTTGTCTAATCAGGTCATTTATGTCTGACAATGACTCCTGAGCTAGAGCTGACTGAGAGTTATGTTGCGTTCTGGTAATTATTTGACATAATTATTAACACTAAACATGATGAAATTGTCCAAACACAGCAAACTCCTGGTTCATCTGATCCACGTGACACACTGTTATAAAGATGGCGTTTATTAAAGAAGAGACGGAAGACATAAAGATTGAAGCGCTCCGTGTGAAACATGAAGATCCTGAGGAGCAAACAGGTTAGTTTCATACGAGCCTCATTACAATGATCTCTACAGAAGTCAATGATATTGTTGAAGAATGTCATACGAGTGTCTGATTAAAGCAGTTTTATCATGTGGACAGACGTGTTCAGATCACATGACCAGACAAATACTGATGACTTAATATTGGCCTGTACCTTTTCTCAGTTCATCCCCTATTGTTTTGTACCTGTTTGTCCTCCCGCAGCCTTTCCCCTTTTCTTCATTCCAAAAAATAAAAATAAATCCCGCACACTATCGATGCTTGCAAAAATATCAAAAACGTTTTATTAGCAACGTTTTGGTCTCGTGACCTTCATCATATGCATGTTACTCAAGCTCCATCACATTTATGAAGGTAACATGAGGACCGTTGATTAGTAAATCCTCCTCAGCCTAAGAAAGTTGGATGGAAACTGGTAGCAAAGTGTTGCGCTCCGTTTCTTTCGTAAGCAAAGTCGTAATCAGGTTTGACTTCCGCTGTAAAGTCAACTAAGTCATTTAGACACAAATTCTTAAAAAATACAAACTATATTGTCAATACCACTTGATGATGTGTGAGCAAAAAAGATTTTTTTCTTTATTAAATGCATAACGCTGCTCTACAAAACCCATAAATAAATTGGCATAATTAGGGGCAAAATCATATCCTCTCGTTACACAGGCACCGAGCCCTTTCTCATGTTGATGTTAGGACATAGGCTCTACATCTAAAGTCAATAATACAGAAGTTTCAGGTAGATCGTTTAACTCAGAAATCCTATTCAGGACATCCGTCGAATCCCTAATATAAGATGGCAACGAATGGTTTAACAAACTGAGATAAGGGCGTTAAAAGAGAATTATTCTGTGCCACTGTGGGACGGCCCGGAGGATCAGTGAACCTTTTCCTGGGACTTATCGGATGTTCTGACTGGGATATCCACCCTTGTGTTTTCGCATTCCGTAAAAAGGACAATACCTCAGCTTGATGAACATTAGTGGGATCATTGGGAAGCTTATAAAACCTTTTATTTTGTGATTGTGAGATAATTTCGTGCTGATATTTACTCATGCCTTGCCCCTCCTTTATCTGCGGGGTTTATAATAATATGCGGATCATTGATCAGTTCAGTCAGAGCCATTTTCTCATTCAACGAAAGATTATCAGAAAGTTTCTTACTAGAAGAGCAAGTTTTCATCACATCTTGTTCGACCACACAACAAAAGGTATGGATAGTATGATTAGACGCATTCGGACAAAAAGTGCTTTTAGATCTGAAAGGTGTAGACCAACTTGATGCAACAGAATCCGATTTCTGGACGCAACAGAACCCCTTTTCTTTATTAAAAGCCTGATTTCAGCTTCATTTCTTCATTTAAAGATACCAGTCACAGGTCATGTTTGCTCTGTACCGCTGGCTGAACATTTGCTTTCTTTAGGTGTATTTCTAACATGAGAGACAATCAGGAAAAACTAGTTATTATGGAAATATAATGCATTATAGAAATATTCCTGAGGCCCCTGTTTAACAGTGCTGAACAGGAATGCTACTGTAATGGAAATCACAGCATGGGCTCAGGAATACTTCCAGAAAACATTGTCAGAGAACACAATCCACCGTGCCATTCTCCGCTGCCGGCTAAAACTCTACAGGTCAAAAAAGAAGCCATATCTAAACATGATCCAGAAGCGCAGGCGTTTTCTCTGGGCCAAGGCTCATTTAAAATGGACTGTGGCAAAGTGGAAAACTGTTCTGTGGTCAGACCAATCAACATTTGTCAACCGGACTAAAGAGGACAAGGACAGCCCAAGTTGTTGTCAGCGCTCAGTTCAGAAGCCTGCATCTCTGATGGGATGGGGTTCATGAGTGCGTGTGGCATGGGCAGCTTACACATCTGGAAAGGCTCCATCAATGCTGAAAGGGATATCCAAGTTCTAGAACAACATATGCTCCCATCCAGACGTCGTCTCTTTCAGGGAAGACCTTGCATTTTCCAACATGACAATGCCAGACCACATACTGCATCAATTACAACATCATGGCTGTGTAGAAGAAGGATCCGGGGACTGAAATGGCCAGCCTGCAGTCCAGATCTTTCACCCATAGAAAACATTTGAGCATCATAAAGAGGAAGATGCCACAAAGAAGACCTGAGACAGTTGAGCAACTAGAAGCCTGTATTAGACAAGAATGGGACAACATTCCTATTCCTAAACTTGAGCAACTTGTCTCCTCAGTCCCCAGACGTTTGCAGACTGTTAGAAAAAGAAGAGGGGATGCCACACAGTGGGAAACATGGCCTTGTCCCAACTTTTTTGAGATGTGTTGATGCCATGAAATTTAAAATCAACTTATTTTTCCCTTAAAATGATACATTTTCTCAGTTTAAACATTTGATATGTCATCTATGTTGTATTCTGAATAAAATACTGAAATGTGAAACTTCCACATCATTGCATTCTGATTTCATTAACTTTTTTGGAATCAGGTTTGTACAATAGACCAAACATACAAATGAAATAAAGTGCTTTTCATGTCTTCAGGTAGAGAAGTTGAATAAAGTCAAATGTCAAATAACATTGCATAGTCTTCACTGTATAAATTAAATATAAATGAATCCGTATTAAAGTTATAAAAGTTAGTCAAGAGCAGTGAGTGATTTTATCTTTGTTTTTGTTGTTTGATTAACATTAAAACACAGATGACAGCAGGAATATTAGGCTACTGTCACTTTAAGAGTGAATGCACGGATCCAATATACTGATACACATTCATATTATTTTCCAACTGTTTACGTTCACTTAGACATATCTCATGTTTAACCACTACAGTAGGGTTGCCACCCGTCCCGTGAAATACGGAACCATCCTGTATTTACAAGCAAAATGACTTAATATAGTATTCCATACATTACCAGAGCTTGGCGGACATAATTATTATATTTTTTAGACATTAGACAGGTTAATTAATAGTTTATAGCCTAACTAATGTTCTTATTAATTTATCATTTAGCTAGGCTATATTAATCATCCAGAAATCGGGTCGTCGGGGGCCTAGCCTTCGACTGTCACCCAATCCACTACTCACCAGCCCCATATGATCCCTCCTGCAGGTGGTGAGCCCACAGGAGGGTGGCTCCACGTCACTCATTCGGGCTGAGCCCGGCCGGGCCCCATGGGGGTAGCAGGTTCAGTGTGGAAAAAGGTTCAGGGGGTCGCCCCAGACGCTCGCATACGAGCCCCAACCCCGGGCCTGGCTCCAGGGTGGGGCCCCGGCTGCGCCATGCCGGGTGACGTCTTGGTCCTGGTTTTAATTAGACTCATATTGGGTTTGTGAACTGCTCTTAGTCTGGCCCGTCACCAATCTATTTTAGGATTCAAGATTCAAGATTCAAGAGTTTTATTTGTCACATACACAGTTATATACAGAATATACAACCGGCAGTGAAATGTAAACAGGTCCGCTCCATGGACAGTGCAAATTCACAGTTAAAAACACAAGGAGGAAATTATATAGAAATAGGATAAAAAAATATATATATATATATATATATATATATATATATATATATATATATATATATATATATATATCTATATCTGTAAATTATAAATAATCAAGTCAAGAGAAAAAAAAAAGGTAAAAAAAATAAGGATAAAGTGGAATAAAATAATTGAAGTAGACTGTGCAGTGAGTAAACTGTAGACTTATAAATATGTGGTTAACAAATGTATAAGAGTATAATGTGCAAACAGGTTTATAACAGGTTGTTACACAGTAACAACGAGAACAGAAAGTGCAGTGCAATGACAGTGTATCGATGTTTATCCTGAAGTGAAGTCACGTGATGTTAAGTGACTGAGTTCAGGAGTCTGATGGCCTGGGGAAGAAGCTCCTCCTGAGTCTCTCAGTTTTGGCCATCAGGCTTGGAAGCGCTTACCAGATGGCAGCAGCGTGAAATGAGGGTTTGCAGGGTGATTAGAGTCCTTGATGATCTTAGTAGCTCTACCTTTGCAGCGTTTGGTGTAGACGTCCTGCAGAGACGGGAGAGCTGACCCTGAGATACGCTCGGATAAGCGCACGACTCTTTGCAGGGCTTTGCGGTCATGACTGGTGCTGTTCCCATACCACGCTGTGATGCACTGAGTTAAAACACTTTCTATCGCCCCTAAATAGAAAGTTTTTCGGATAGCTGGTGAAACCCTGAATTTCCTCAGCTGGCGCAGGTGGTACAGTCTTTGCCTGGCTTTTTCACCTGTGTCTGAATGTGAGCAGTCCAGGTCAGGTCCTCGGAGATGTTTACACCCAGGTACTTGAAGCTGCTCACTCTCTCTACTGGTGACCCGCTGATCATGCGGGGGGAGTATGTCCGTTGCTGTCTCTTCCTGAAGTCCACAATCATTTCTTTGGTCTTGCCAACATTCAGAGAGAGACAGTTGTCCTGGCAACATGATGTTAGATGCTCCACCTCGTCCAAGTATGCCGTCTCATTGTTGTTGGAAATGAGGCCCAGGACAACAGTATCATCAGCAAATTTGATGATAGAGGTGGAGCTGTGTGTGGACAAACAGTCATGCGTGTAGAGAGAGTAGAGCAGGGGGCTCAGGACACAGCCCTGTGGAGCTCACACACTCAGGGTGATGGAGGAGGAGGTGGACTGGCCTATTCTCACCACCTGCCAGTGAGGAAGTCCTCAATCCAGTGGCAGAGAGAAGGATTCAGGCCGAGATCCAGGAGTTTGGAGGTTAGCTTGGTGGGAACTATGGTGTTAAAGGCTGAGCTATAGTCAATAAATAGCAGTCTTACATAGTTCCCACTTTTGCTGTCGATGTGAGTGAGGGAGGAGTGGAGGACATGAGAGATGGCATCTTCAGTCGATCTATTGGGACGATAGGCAAACTGAAGAGGGTCCAAAGTGCCAGGAATGAAGGCGCAAATGGTGTTTTTAATGAGTCTCTCAAAGACCTTCATGACTATAGACGTGAGAGCCACTGGACGATAGTCATTTAGGCAAGAGGGTTTACTGTTCTTAGGGACAGGGATGATGGTGGATTTTTTGAAGGAGGTGAGGACCACAGATAGCGAGGGACTCATTAAAGATAGATGTAAACAACCCGGCGAGCTGATCAGCACAGGACCGCAGAACACGACCTGAAATACCATCCGGCCTGGCAGCTTTCCTGACGTCCACACGCTTGAGTGCTCTCCGAACTTCATCCTCTGAGACAGAGATCACGTGGTTGTTGCTGCTCTGAGTAATTTCCTCTGACGCGCCACTTGGCGGAGTCGCGTTGCCGCAGTTACAGTCAAAGCGAGCGTAGAAAGAGTTTAACTCGTTCAAGATTCAAGATTCAAGATTCAAGAGTTTTATTTGTCACATACACAGTTATATACAGAATATACAACCGGCAGTGAAATGTAAACAGGTCCGCTCCATGGACAGTGCAAATCAACGGACAACGGACAAGCAACGGATCAGCGTTCGCCTCTGCAAAGGATTTAGATCCAAAAGAGCAGATGGACCTCAGACCTTGCCACATGCGCCGCAAGTCGTTGAGTTGGAAATGAGACTCCACTCGGTCTTTATATCGGAGCTTTGCGGCTTTAACTGCACGCCGCAGAGCATAACAGGACGTTCTGTATTCAGTCATATTCCCTGAATGGAGACCGGCGTTGTAAGCGGCAGTGCGTGCGTTCACTGCCGCGCGGATTGAATTGTCCACCCACGGTTTCTGATTTGAGAAGGACGTTATTGTTATTGTTTGCATGGCTTGCTCTGTAAGCGTGTCGATGAAGCAAAGCGCCACATCTGTGAACTCACTGACGTCAGCTGAACTCGCTCGGAACATGTCCCAGTCGACGTCATCAAGAGCTGCCTGTAGCGCGGTCTCTGAATCGGGGGACCAGCGCTTAACTTCCCGCCTCACCGGGGGTTCCTGGAGGAGCTTTTGTTTGTATTCGGGAGTGAGGAAAATGGCGGCATGATCCGATTTGCCAAACGCTGGAAGTGACCGCGCTTTATAGGCGTTCTTAAACGGGGTGTAGCAATGATCCAGTGTGTTTGCTCCTCGTGTGGGGCAGGAGACGTGCTGGTGAAAGTTTGGCAGGACTTTCTTTAGGTTAGCTTTGTTAAAATCGCCCGCGACAATGAATGCCGCGTCGGGATGTTGGTTTATGATGCCGCTGGCAACATCATGAAGGCCAGATAAAGCCAGCGCTGTGTCTGCCTGCGGTGGGATGTAAACGGCGGTCGCGACAACCGCAGAAAACTCCCTCAGTAGATAGAATGGGCGGCAGATGATTGTTAAATGTTCCAGATGAGGCGAGCAGGACCGCGAGAGAATGGAGAAGTTCTCCGACGGCGTCACAGGTTTGTCCGGGACCGCGGGCGTGAGCCATGTTTCGGACAAACAGTAGATATTACAGTCTCTCATGTCCCGTTGAAAACTTATCCTGGCTCTAAGACCGTCCATCTTATTATCCAAGGATTGAACATTTGCTAGAAGAATGCTCAGGAGAGGAGGTCTGAATGCCCTTTTCCTCAGTCTGTTACGGATACCAGCGCGTTTCCCACGGTGTTTCTTGGATGCCTCCTGGATGACTTCCCGGGGAGGTGTTCCAGGCATGTCCCACCAGGAGGAGGCCCCGGGGAAGGCCTAGGACACGCTGGAGGGATTATGTCTCCCGGCTGGCCTGGGAACGCCTCGGGGTTCCCCTGGAAGAGGAAGTGTCTAGGGAGAGGGAAGTCTGGACTGTTGCTCCCGTGACCCAGCCCTGGATAAGCAGAAGATAATAGATGGATGGATATTAATCATACATTATAAATGATCCTGTCATATAAAGTTTATGACATTAAACTTTTTTTTTATTAAAATGGGACAAATAATGACATAATAATAATATAGTCATAATTTAAGTAAATTAATTTAAAAAAAAAATGTTATTTCAGAATTGTCAAAAAAAGTGCTTGCTGGTTCAGAACGACTACTTTCTGGGCATGTGCTGGCAAGGAAAGTCCATGGGGTCTTCAACATAGAGGTGTAGCCGACTGGTTCCGCTGACTTCCACTGGTCGTAGGCATTGTTTAGGTTGTTGTGGCACGGGCTTGGTAGACCTGCAGCCTTCACAAGGGTTGTGAAACCCACCCAGTTTGCTTTGCGGAAGTTGCACGGCTCTTTCGGATCGTATAGGACTGTCGCCTCAGTGGTAGAGGCCCAGTCTACCAGGAACTCACCATCAGCGCTGGAGCTACTATAGCCCCATTCTGTATGATGGCTATTGAAGTCTCCAGCATACACAGCAGTGGCTGGGACATCTGGCAGTGACGATGCAATCAGTCTACTTGGAGGTGGCTTGTAGATGTTAATGATGGTAGTATCTTGCACTTTCGTTGTGATCCATTCTACCTCTGCCATTTCTGTGGATATTCCTATAGCTGACCAGGCCATATCATTGTGGACAAATGTAGCCATGCCATGGTGTTTACTGGCAATGTATCTGGCCAGGGTATACCCAGGAACCTTCAGGATGTTCTTGTTTCCAGCATGGGTCTCTTGCAGTAGAATCACCATCACATTGGCATTGGTGAGTCCTTCGTTGAGCTGAAGTAGTGACACTAGCGCTGCAGTCTGTGGACATTGTGAAGACATTAGTTTCGCTTGGGAGCATGCATTGGCATTGATAAATGCATTAGTCTGCTATCAATGACTCAAGCTAGCTCTTACTAGCTCTAAAATGACTGAGGCTTTGGGTTTAAATGCGTAAGAAATTTGTCCTGCACAAGAGTGTTTTAAAGACAAAACCTTACTAATGTCTTGAAATAAATCATCTGAGCAATGTTTTGAGGTGTGGTAACCATAGTATAAGCAATATATAATATTCTTTGCTTATATTCTGCAAGGATGAAGAGAACATGGGAAATAAAAGGTAAATAAAGGGTGAAAAAGCATATATTTTATGTTCTTAAACCAAAAATTGGTGTTTGCTAAAGTCCTGCAAGATTACGGAAAACCCCTTTCAGTTGTCTTATTGCAGTAGGTTTTGATGCCTTGTGTTGGTTTTGTGTCTGTTGTTTTGTGCCATTAAACCTGTGTTAACTTGTATTGGTCTCGTTTCACTTTAGACCTGATGCCGCTGAAAGAGGAACTGAAAACTGAAAAAAGTCAAGAACTGAATGATATGGAAGAGAAAGATGAGAAACATGATTTCATGATTGGAGAAAAAACATCCACACAAACTGAAATTACTTCCTCTCAAGCTCAGAAGACCAAATCTAACAGTTGTGTCACCTGCCAACAGTGTGGAAAGAGTTTCAGTGAAAAACAAAAACTCAAAATCCACATGAGAGTTCACACTGGAGAAAGGCCTTTCATATGCCAACAGTGTGGAAAAAGGTTCACTCAAACACAAAGCCTTAAACTCCACATGAGCATTCACACTGGAGAGAGACATTTCACCTGCCAACAGTGTGGAAAGAGATTCAATCGAAAAGGACACCTTAAGGTCCACATGAGACTTCATGCTGGAGAGAGACGTTTCACCTGCCAACAGTGTGGAAAAAGTTTCAGTCAAAATGGAAACCTTAAGGTCCATATGAGACTTCACACTGGAGAGAGATGTTTCACCTGCCAACAGTGTGGAAAAAGGTTCACTCAAACACAAAGCCTTAAACTCCACATGAGCATTCACACTGGAGAGAGACGTTTCACCTGCCAACAGTGTGGAACCAGTTTCAGTCAAAAAGGAAACCTCAAGGTCCACATGAGACTTCACACTGGAGAAAAGCCTTATACTTGCTCTCATTGTGGACAGAGATTTACACATCGTAAAACCCTTAGTACCCATATGAGAATTCACACTGGAGAAAAGCTGATTGTATGTGATCAGTGTGGAAAGAGCTTCACAACAGAAAGAAGCCTTAGATTTCATAAAAACATTCACACTGGAGAGAAACCATTCCCATGTGATCAGTGTGGAAAGGGTTTCAGTCAAAAAGGAAACCTTAATGTCCACATGAGACTTCACACTGGAGAAAAGCCTTATACTTGCTCTCATTGTGGACAGAGATTTGCACATATAGGAAACCTTAATGTCCACATGAGAATTCACACTGGAGAAAAGCCTTATGCTTGCGCTCATTGTGGACAGAGTTTTACAAATAAAAAATCCCTTAATACCCACATTAAAAATAGCACACTGGACAAAAGTGTTTGTTTGTGATCAGTATGGAAAGCGCTTCACAACAGAACTAGACTTTAGATATCATTCAATCATTCACATATCCTTCACTTTATATTTGCCTTGAGGCTTTTTTTCTGGCATGCACTTTAACTCTTCTGGCCACATCAACTGGCCTCCAATTTTGATTGTATAGAGGCGTCACTACATGACTAGGGCTGGGCGATATGGCTGAAAACCGTATCACGATATAAGTGTTCCATATTGGTCAATATCGATAATTTTTTTATTTTTATGACCTATTTAAAATAAGGACCAGGAGAAAAATATATCACATTTAAACATTTTTATTTTAAGCTTAACCTTCCTATGATTATAATCCCTTCAGTTATAAAGGCAGAAATGTCAACACAACCATGGAAAACACTCAAATAATTAAAATGTAAACATAAATCACAATGAACACTTAATAATTATCTCTTAACATTAAGGTACAGTGCCTCTGTTATTTCTTTGTAACGTTTAGATGCTTTGTCATAAGGCACTGATGCAGAGTAACGTTACCTCTCCATGTCATTTCAAAGAATAGCACAACGGCGAGCACATTGAGTATAAACACCTTCCCAAACGGACAAGGCGCGCGCAGTCAGTCTTGGTGGGGACGACGGTCTTGCATAATTTGCAGACGATATTGGTCTGACTATGGTCAGACTTATAAAATCAAAAAAACTGCCATACTGGTGAGCTGACTTGTTTTCCTGTTTCATGCTATACTCACTCGCTGCGGCACTCATTTTCGGGTTGATCTCCAAACTTGATACTGTTACATGATTGGCTGTTAGCGTGTCACTCCCTACGTTGCTAGGTTACCAGAGAGCGATTGCCTTTGTTCATGCAACCAAACTTGTTTCGAAACCTCTGGTTTCTTCTGACGAAGAAAAAAAAATATAGAACGCTTTATCGAACGCATTTTTTATTGATAACGATTACGTGTCTATCGCGATTCATATCGTTATCGTTTTATCACCCAGCCCTATCCATGACATCTATAGATAATTTGGAATCAAAATATTAAACTTTTGTCTTGCTGTGAATCACCACAATGTAACTGAATCTACCTAGTACATAATAAAACAGTATGCAATAATAAAAACATGTTCACTGCATATTTATTAAAATCATAAATGTTGCCTTATTGGGATCTTACTTGCCCTATATCCCTAAAGCCCACCCACACACTAATCATATTGAACCTGCTGATACAGCAGAGCCAAGTGTTAGTTTTCATCCCTCGATTGTGTCAGTGTTGCCAACCTGTTTTAGCTTGGCTTGTGTGCTGATTGCGATAGCAAGTGAAACCGCATTGAGCATTGTGTGCGACTGTGCGTCCATTTATGACGTCCTCAAGGTGCTGGACGAATGGGATGACTGGAATGGAATTCTTACAGCAGTGATGAATTCAGGATATCGTCACAGGCAACCCAAGACCCTGAACCCCTCCCATTCGTCGAAGTATTCCAGGAGGTTGGAGTCCAGGATGGTGTTGACTCTGTAGATGTTCTCATCCACCGGGTCCACTGGAGGAGGAGGTACGTCATCAGCATTAGATCCTTGGGAGGAAGAAATCAGAGGGTTAGTGAAGGGTTTAAGGACTAATACCTGGAGAGATGGTGCGATACATTAGTGAAGACTAAGGTTTAGCCTGTATGTGACTTTGTTGATCTGCCTCTGGATGGTGAAGGGAACTACATAGCAGGGACTCAGCTTTCAACTGGGCAGATGAAGACTGATGTCCCTGGTTGAAAGCCAGACCTTTTGCCCAAGATAGTATTGGGGTGTCGCGCTTCGAATTACACTTTGAAAATGCATGTGACCCAGCTGTCCCAGATCCTTTTGCTGTCCTGGAACCTATGGTGAACAGCTGGAATGTTGGATGGTTCACCTGACCAGGGAAACAGGGGCAGTTGGTAGCCGAGTATGCACTAGAAGGGTGTGAGCCCTGTGGAGGCTTGGCGTAGAGAGTTCTGTACTCGGCCCATGGTAGAAAATGGCTCCAGCTGGCAATATGACCGCAGGTATCTCCTGTATCTTCCACTCAGTCTGGCCGTTGAATTGCGGGTGGTATCCAGATGATAAACCGACTGTAACTCCAATAATTTGGAAACGACATGCCAGATGCGAGAGATGAATTGGGGCCTTCGGTCGTGAGACAGTATTGTAACACAGTTTGTTGTTATGGGAAGAAAGAGGCGGGAACCGGCCAGTGTTGAAACTCTTTAATAAATCAAATAAACACAAACCAAAAGTGAACATGGCAGTCCCACACAGACGACTGCTGCACACACATAATAAAATATAAACAAAACACAATGTAAAGTCCAGGCCTGATCCTCTCTCGTCCTTCACTGTTGTCGCTCCTCCTTTTATGCTTCCAAAGCTCCTCCGTGAGATACGAGACCGGTGCGGTGCGCAGCTGGCGCTCATTATCAATCGCACCACCGGCCTCACCCCGTTCTCATGGTCGCTCGTCCTCATTCTGCTTGCCACAGATATCTTCAGGGTTGCCGAAATTACATAAGAGTTGCTGAAAGACAGTTTCAGCTGTTTCCAGAGCCTGGTAGGTCTGTCAGGAAGTCTATAGGATCATGGTCGATTTGGGATGGGTAGTGGTAGGAGTTTACCCTCTGGAAGAGGGCATGGCACCTCGGAGATGGCACAGACAATGGAGCATCCACGGACATATCGGGAGACCTTCTGGGCCATATTGGGCCACCAGTAGCAAGCTGTTGATTAGCGAGAGAGTCTGCTGGGTGTCCAGAGCCTGAAGATATATGGACTGAATCCATAAGGGACAGACGGAAATCAGTGGGTACGTAGGTCCATCTCTCAGGACCTCCCAGCAGAGCGGGCTCGAATCATGTGGTTTCGGCGATCTGTTCATCGGGGGACCACTGGATGGGACTGACAATGAGGGCTGTAGGGAGAATCGGTTCTGGAGGTGATGATCTTGGGAGCGTGAAGGCGTGAGAGGGCCTGTCGCTGGTTCTTGTCATTTGGTCAGTAGGTAACAGTGAAGTGAAATTGAGTAAAGAAGAGGGTCTTGAGTCTCTTGGTTTCTTGAAGGTACTTAAGGTTTCTATGGTAAGTGATGACTTTGAAGGGGTGTTTAGATCCCTCCAGCCAGTGGCGCCACTCCTATACCGCTAGTTTGATGGCCAGCAGTTCACGGTTGCCTATGTCATAATTCCGCTCCACTGGGGGACAGCTTCTTAGAGTAGAAGGCACATAGATGGAGTTTGGGAGGCTCACCCTGCCGCTGAGAGAGTACAGCTCCTACCCCGGTGATGGAGGCATCAACCTTGACGATGAAGAGAAGGTCAGGATTGGGATGAGTGAGGACAGGAGCTGTACAGAAGGCCATCTTGAGTTGGTTGAAGGCAGAGGTGGCTTTTGGGGTTCCAGGACAGAGGTGAGGGGAGAACCGATTTTGGTGATGTTCTGGATGAGCCTCCTGTAGAAGTTGGGAAACTCCAGGAAGCGTTGGAGTTCCTTGATGGAAGATGGTTGTGGCCATTTCTCAACGGCTTGTACCTCCCTCTGGTCCATCTGGATGCCGTGTTGGTGGATGACATACCCGAGAAAGTGTACAGTGTCACGGTGGAACTTGCATTTCTCCAACTTCAAATACAGATGGTACTGGCGACGCTTTTGTAGGACCTGCGTCAGAGGAATCGTATTCCTCATCTGTCCTTCAATCCGTGCAGACGTGTTTTTCTCTCTGCTCCCTGCTGGCTCTTGCGCTGTTTTGTTTTGTCTAGTGTTTCGTCTCTTCTCTTCTCTGACTGCTGCTTTGCTGGACTCCTGAAAATACTGAAATGGAATTGATTAACTGGTCAATCAGCGCGATCGACAAGATTTTCTCACTAAGGAAGGGTGCCCCGGGAGAACCCACCTGCCCGGACGGGACCTTTGCCGCAGGGTACGTGAGGGACGCATGGAACAACTGGCAAGTCCTGTGCCTGGAGGCTCTGTCCGTGGAGGATGCGGAAGATTTATACATGATTGGATTATTGATGGCGGGGTTCCTATTCTTTGGCTTTGGGATTGCCCTGACCTATCGGAAGATTGGTAAGACAGCTGCAAGCAAATTCACCCAGCCGCTGTCTGTGGAAATTAAAGAATGCTTCGGGGTTGTGTGTGACCGTCTGAAGGAATTAGATCAGAAAGTGATAGGAATTGAGGAACTGAACCGTAACAAACGCAGTCCGGACTGCGGATACGCAGGGTAGAGTGGGCTCCATCGGGGTCAGATCGGTGAACTTTACGGACTGTAACCGGTCTGGCCATGAGGCTGGACGTAATGTCTAGGGAAACTGCACAGACCGGACGCGAAACGCTGAGGACCAGATCTGATTGATTGATTATGATCCGGACAAATTACCGAAGATCATCAAATGGATTAAAAAATAATAAATTGTATTTGCCTGACCTAATCAACTACCCCACCGAACCTCACTTGTCCCTATCTCTCGGTTGGGAGGTCAGCCGGGCAGCTGTCTGCTATCTTCCCCTGTGCACTGCCTTATCTCCCTTCAAGGACAAACCATAGAACTGAACTCGAAAACATCTGAAGTTATGGCTAACATTCTCACACAACACAATCTCAGACTCACTCGCACCATACACACCCGATCCCGATCCCAGCCCCCCTCCATCCGTCTGCCTGTCTGTCTTTATCTATCTCCTCTCCCACTCCATACAAAAAATCCCATCACGTGACCACGTGTACTGTGTCATGTTTATGTTTATGTTTATGTTTATGTTTAGTTGTGTTCTGCTATGTAATGCTTGCTAAACTGCATTCTTGTATTTCTGGAGAGCGTAGGGCGGCGCCTGAATAATCGGCTGCGGCCCGGAGGCTTGCTCCAAACTTCATTTCGTTATACTGTACTTGTACATGTGTAATGACAAATAAACTTCAACTTCAACTTCAACATGGTGGCGGTGGTCGGACAGGTTCTGGGAGTAAATGAGGATGTATGTAGACAAAGATGAAATGCTGGAGGAACTCCCTGAACACCTTGTTCATGAAAATGAAATTTCTCTGCATGGATTTGGAACACTTTAATCATCTGCTCGAACTTGTGGCTCCATACATTATGACGTAAAATACCCAACTGAGACTTAGCCACTGGTAAAAAGGTTCCTGAAAAAAAAAAATTCTGAATGAGCCGAAACATAAATTCATACACAAATTGTTGACAGGAGAGGCTTTCTCTTCATAGAGCTTCCAGTATCGTATTGGAAAAAGTACTGTTGGGGTTATTGTTAACCAGTTCAACTCTGCGCCCCACCCGTGGGTCCAATATTGCATCCATCATAATCATTCAAAATATGCTGCAGAGCTGAAGTGGGTTTAAGAAAACATGCAAGATATTGCATCATGTCCTAAAGAATGATTACCTGAAGGTGAGTTATATTTCGAACACTGCAAAAAATTATCTTCTTTTCTGTTTGAATTACAAATCAAGTCAAGTCACCTTTATCTATATAGCGCTTTTTGCAATACAGATTGTTTCAAAGCAGCTTGTAGCAACAGAAAAATGATGCATTGTCAATTTTGTAATTGTTCACCTTTTATACAGCAGCTCTGGAGAAAACAGTTATGTCATCGTCCAGCTCAGTTCAGTTCTCATATAATAGTGTCAGTGCAGTCAGATCAATAATATTGCTTAATATTAATAATTCTTAGATGCCTGGGGAAAAAAAATAACAAGAAAAGCATTTCTTACAGTGAAGCATCTGCAGTACAATGCAAAATGTCATTACATGACTTACTGCACACATCACATAATCATAATCACATAATGATGACTCTGTTCTGATGCAGTCTGTTTTTCTGTAGACATCGGCTGCCAGCGGTGTTCAGGAAAGATCGCCGTCCTTCCACCAAGCAACAGTGGGAGCACCTTCAGGAATTATAACTAGTCCTGATGGCTCTTGTAGATGCCCGTTTTCTGTACGCACACATTGGGACCCAGGGCAGAGTGTCTGATGGGATGGTTATGCAACGTCTTAAATATTCCACCAGCCCAAAGTTTACCAGGCACAGACTTGTTTGTTGCCGATGAGACATTTCCGCTTCAAAAACACTTAATGAATCCATATCCCTTCAGACATCTTGACCATGACCAGCATGTCTTCAGTTACAGGCTGTCAAGAGCTAGACGTGTTGTTGAGAATGCGTTACACATACTTGCGAACAGGTGACGAGTCTTCCTTACCACAATTCCCCTACAACCAGAAACTGGCTGCGCTGTCCCTGCACAACGCCCTGCGAGTACAGGCCTACCTCCACCCTGCTCTAGTAGACACAGAGATGAAGACCAGCACGTCATCACGCAGTGATGCCACCCGTCCATCAGAGCAGCAGCGTGACACTGCTTTGTTTCACTGACAGGGAGGTTAGTGAAAGGACATGTTGTGTGTAGTAAGGCATGTGAAAACCGTACACAAATAATATGCAAGTCAATTTAAACGTTGTTTGAAAACATCTTTATTTAGAAAAGGAAAATTTAGTTACAAACAATACATATTTCAGTTAAATCATGTGTTGTTTTGCGCCATATAAAACAGAAATTATTATTTTTTCCTAAAAAATAAATGAATAAAGTGAAACCACTGTTTTTATCTGTTTTGTTTGGGCCATCATTTATACAATATTGACTTGAGGCTTTAAAATGGGGAAAAAATGGCTTTGTATTAAAATACACCTTGTGTTCATATAGAGTCATAAATATTAATTATTTGAACATATAACCATTTCTTTAAAATAAACAAAGGAATTATTTGACATGCTTTTAAAAAGCCACATTAGTGCCATTTAACATCCATCTATTGCATAGAAACAAAATTAAATAAAGTGACCTAAAATTATTAAAGATTAAGATTAAAAATAGTCACATTTTGAAGAGTTACAGCAGGTAAATCCCATCAGCTTTTTGTTTTTGTGGAAATATATAATGTTGTCAGTTAAATACCTTTAGTTCAGTCTTGTTCTTCCTTAATATTTAAAATATTTAAAAAATATTTCCCTCATATTTTGATGGTTTATTGAAACTTGTATGGTCGTCATAAACACATATCCACTGCTGTATATACATTCTGTATATTAATTTCTATGCGTTTTTGTGATTTTGCACAGCAGCGCGTGAACGGGACTTTTATTATGGTCTGGCGGCGTGACGTCACACGCCTGCGCGCGTTCCGGAAAGGAAAGGTTCGTTTTAAAGCTTTTATATCAACACAAAAACCGCTCAACCAATTATATCGTTTATTATGCAAGCTATGCTAAACGAATGATTTATTATTGAACGAAACATTGTTTATTCGAACATAATGGACGTTGTTAATGTGAATTAACGTGAGTGTACTTGTATATTACAGTAAAACAGAAAAGCTGCGTCTGATTTCGCTCCTCATATACTCAATAATATTAATGTTAATATTAATTTGGTCGCGAACACGAATTCTGCAGCTGGAGGAGTGAGTGATGGAGAAACGGAGGTTTATGCTCCGAGTCAGTTGAACCGATTCACTGATTCGACTCTCTCGAACGGATCGAACTGTTGAAAACGGTGTAAATGCTTCCAGAATAAAAACACAAACATGTAATAATGACAACTTTCACAAACCAATAGCAGATGTTTTCATTGAAGAGAATCAATGCAATGTAGCTAGTCTACAAATCATCAAATATCACATAAACCTGATAAATGTGTAAATATGAAGCGTCTACATTAATCTGCCCTGCTTGTTTTGAGTGTTTTTGTCTAATCAGGTCATTTATGTCTGACAATGACTCCTGAGCTAGAGCTGACTGAGAGTTATGTTGCGTTCTGGTAATTATTTGACATAATTATTAACACTAAACATGATGAAATTGTCCAAACACAGCAAACTCCTGGTTCATCTGATCCACGTGACACACTGTTATAAAGATGGCGTTTATTAAAGAAGAGACGGAAGACATAAAGATTGAAGCGCTCCGTGTGAAACATGAAGATCCTGAGGAGCAAACAGGTTAGTTTCATACGAGCCTCATTACAATGATCTCTTCAGAAGTCAATGATATTGTTGAAGAATGTCATACGAGTGTCTGATTAAAGCAGTTTTATCATGTGGACAGACGTGTTCAGATCACATGACCAGACAAATACTGATGGTACAACTGGGAAACTCTCATAGTAGATATAATGACATGTAGCACATTCAATTAGGAAAAATAATTTGGAAGTCGTGCAAACAAAACAATTATTCTGTGTAACATTAAACCTAAAATCTCTTCTAACAATCCCAGTTGTAAGTTAAAGGGTTAGTTCAACCAAAAATGAAAGTTACCCCATGATTTACTCTCCCTCAACTCATCCTAGGTGTGTATGACATTCTCCTTTCAGACGAGTTATATTAATAAATGTCCTGGCTCTTCCAAGATTTATAATGGCAGTGAATTGTTGTTTCTGTTTTGAAGTACATAAAAGTGCACCTTCCCATCATAAAAGTGCATCCATCCGTCATAAAAGTGAATCATATTAGTTAATATTAAATGCACAGCTCCAGTATACTGATACACATTCATTTTATTTTCCAACTGTTTACGTTCACTTAAGACATAACTGAGGATCAAGATACTCATCAAGACTAGCATTTTGACAATTTTGTGTGAATATGTCCGTACAAGTGCAAGAAGACGTGAAAGTATTGAGAAACTGCTTTCTGGACACACTCTTCGGATGTTTGCGCGCACAAAACTTCTCAAACAGCGCACGAGTAACAGATTGAGTTTTCTTTCATGTCGTCTTGTGCTTGAATATTTAAATTGGCAAGGCTTAAAGCACATGCAAGTGATAAACTTCCGTGACGATGCAGCACTGTCCCAAGCGCCTTTCACACAGTCCTTACTGTCGAGCATGTTAGCGTAGTCCAAACGAGCCGTTCGTTGTAGTTCTTGAAAAGTGGATTCTGTTAAATAAAATACCTCCCTTTGGAGTGGACTTTGAGCTTTGTAAGCATGGAGATCTTTTTAATATGCTAAACTTTTTAATATAACTAAAGTTGAAAAAGTGGAAAAAATGATAGGACCCCTAACAGGAAAACTATCCATCTTTGTGAGTTCATGTAATGCAAGTGTTACGGGTTCCTCAAAGTTAACTCTTCATAAACCACACAGAACAAACATGACGGTAATCCTTATGACCCCATCTGATGAATCAGTGTCTTCTGAAACAAATTGATTGAAGTGTGTGTGAAAAATATTTCAATACAAATATTTTAAACTCTTCTATTGCTTTCAGCTAGTTGTCATATGAATTCATACTTGACATAAACGGCACATTATGACATTTACATTTATGCATTTGGCAGACGCTTTTATCCAAAGCGACTTACATTGCATTCAAGGCACACATTTTTACATTTTGTCAGTTCTTGCTTTGCCTGGGAATCTAACCTATGACCTTGGTGTTGCTAGCGCCACGCTCTTATTGTTTGAGCTAAAGGAAAGCTATGAAACTCACACAGAAACACAGAGGACTGTCACAACGTGCTCACTAGTTAGTTAGGCTAGTAGTTGTTGGTGTTAATAAAATGATTTATTAAGGTCACATGGATCAAAAACAACGAAAACAAGTGAAATTTCTGTCAGGGCAGGCAAATTTGGCCCAACCGGGCTGGTAGAATCCTTAGTGTTGAGCCCTTCGTTTATAAAATTTATTGAATAAACTGCACATGGATTCATGTGCAGTTGCACTCCTCGCCTTCACAAATAAAAATAGTTGTTTGATGCCAAGTCAAGTCATATTTATTTGTATAGTTCATTTTTCAATGCACATTGTTTCAAACCAGCTTTACAAAAAGTTATTTTGTATCAAATCATACTGTCTTTCTAGCTGAACAGCTGGGAAAAGTGTTTTCAGCTCAAGCAGAACCGTCTAATGCAGCATAACTAGTTGAGGAATATAAAAAAAAAAGGGAATGGTGGGTTCCATTGACCTCGGAAGTCTGAGCTGGGAAGGATGTCACACGAGTTGACCGCATTTCAGTACACATGTCAGAAAATCAAGATGGACTCATCCAGGCAAACCTTTGTTGCACAAAAAATAAACAGTATTGCCAAAGTATCATGTCCACAGATGGAGGAACCTCACAAGAATCGGAAATGGGTTAACCTCCCATAGACTGGAGTGAGACCATAGATGTCTCTCGAGCTGTCGTGATCTGGCCCCTTATCGCTGTAACGCCTCAGATCAAGCAAAGCAGCAGTGCAGTGCACATGTAAACCAATCATTAAGAACGGGGCACCATATGGGACTTAAGTGGCCTACCACCAACGATAGACACTGTCATTATTCCCTCTACTAGGTGAGCTTATGCTTTGAAGTAGAGTCTGTTTGCTGAGTGGTGATCTTCCTGTCTGGAAGATCAGACAGGATCATCACCCCCCTGCGGTTTCTGCGCTTTCCTTCCTGCAAGAAGTGCTGGAGCGGAGACTGTCCCATTGCGGCACACCACTCGGAAAGCACAACCTGGTCGTCGTTTTCCTGAGAGGCTCCAGGAGGTTAAATCCTGCAAGGTCATGCCTCATCCCCTCCTGAGATCTCTCTGTGGTCCTTTCTGGTCTGCAGAAAGCTCCCTTTGAGCCACCTGAGTCTGTTGACGTAAGATCCTGTCTCTAAAGACCTCCTGACCACATTCACTCCAATCAAGAGGGTAGGGGACCTGCAGGCATTTTCTGTCAGCAAATTGTGTTTTGAGTTCAGGCTGGCCTCTTCTCACCTCATCCTGAGACCCCGGCCCGGATAAATGCCCAAAGTTCCCAATGCTCCCTTCCGGGACAAGGTGGTGAACTTGCAAGCGCTGCCTTTCCCCTGGGCGTTGGTGCACATCACCACTTTTGGCAGATATCTGCAGATCTGCTTGCTGGGTGACACCTAATATATTTCTTCCCGTGTGTTGGGTAAATAAATAGGTAAACAAATAGGTAATGTCTGGGAAGGTTGGCTTTGTGTCTTGCTTGCAGTGCTATTCCCCTTAAAGGGGGGAGGGGGATACGACCGCATTCTTCATGGCTTTACAGCTGAGTTTCCCACTTGGCAAACCCTGGATTGAGTTTCCTCCAAGCATCCTTTAGTAGTCCCAGTACTTGAGTGCATGCCCACTTGGTCAACCCCTGTACTGGGCTAGATGCCCCATGTGTTGTGATTTTCCCCTTGTTTTATCCAATATGTGTATTCTTCCATGGTACGGTTTCTCTGTCTGTAAACCAGTGTTTTTACCTGGGCAGATTTGCTCCGCCCGGTCTCTGCATCTAAAGTAGTTTCATCCCTGTCTAGGTAGGACCTACAGCATTGGTCTTTCCATTTGTAGCATTGCCCCACGGGTCAGTCCATATGTGGATTTCCACATGTTCCTCCCTACGGGTAGGATGTAGCCTCCGTAGCATCCCTCTCCATTGGACTAGGTATGCTTCCCCAGCATTAATAACATTGGTCACGGCTAAAAAATATGAATTGAGAAGCACTCTTCCTGTGAAATGTAATGTAAAAGGAACAACAGCTATGGCCTTCTCCATGGTAAGCCCTGTCCCTTCCATCATGTTGGCACTGAGGGCTAACATTCTGGGCTTACGTGGGGCGCTGGGTCGGTTATGACTCAGTAGGAGCAGCTGCCAAAAGGGCACACTACAGCTTGCGAGCATCTGCATCTTCATGACTCGTAACACATTTCAGGTGTTGTGGGACTCCATTTATCAGTCAACATAATGTTGTAGTGACTGACAGATATCTTGGTTACTGATGGAGGGAACACCACAGCCTGGAACCACAGTTAAATGGCCCGAGCCCCTCGTCTCGGCTCCTTACTATAAACCTGAATGAGTGGATGCGTGCCGCCATCTTGCGTACACATGTACGGGGCAGTGGCTTAGCATGCAAATTCCACTCATCAATTCTATTGGTCATTTCTCTAAAACTAAGGTAATTGGGGCTCCCAAATGAGACCCCATTTGTCAGTCGACATAACGTTTCCATTCCCTCCATCAGGGAACGAGGGTTGCATCAGTAACAGAGACATTTGCAAAGACAATGAAACAAATGCAAGTACATTTGAAAAATTGTATTTGTTGCCAAGAATGTGCTGTTAATTCTCGTTGAGAATCCACAATAGCAACGTGTAATACAACCAGTGTCTAAAACACAGGAAATTAATAATGGTCTTTAAGGGAAGCGTTCACCTCACTGTAATGTACTGAATTATTATTACAAAGTTATTATTTTAAGAGCTCAGGGTTGTTTAGCATAAGATGTATCTAATATCATTACAGAGTGCTCAAGGCTACTACCTACAGCCTGTATTTATTAAAAGAAATTCATAATAGTTTAATGTCTGTATAATATATGTTTTACAAGTTCTGGGAAGGAGAGGTCGGGGTCGGCAAGTTAAAAAAAAAAGTTTTATTTTATGTATATCTTATATTCTAATTATATTCTGCAAGGATGAAGAGAACATGACAATAAAAGGTAAAAATATGGGGAAAACATGTATTTTATGTTCTTAAACCAAAAATTGGTGTTTGCGAAATTCCTGAAAGATTACTGAAAACCCCTTTCAGTTGTCTTATTGCAGTAGGTTATGTTCCCTTGTGTTGGTTTTATGTTTGTTGTTTTGTGCCAATAAACTGGTGTTAACTTCTTTTTTCACTTTAGACCTGATGCCGCTGAAAGAGGAACTGAAAACTGAAAAAAGTCAAGAACTGAATGATATGGAAGAGAAAAATGAGAAACATGATTTCATGATCGGAGAAAAAACATCCACACAAACTGAAATCACTTCCTCTCAAGCTCAGAAGACCAAATCTAACAGTTGTGTCACCTGCCAACAGTGTGGAAAGAGTTTCAGTGAAAAACAAAAACTCAAAATCCACATGAGAGTTCACACTGGAGAAAGGCCTTTCATATGCCAACAGTGTGGAAAAAGGTTCACTCAAACACAAAGCCTTAAACTCCACATGAGCATTCACACTGGAGAGAGACATTTCACCTGCCAACAGTGTGGAAAGAGATTCAATCGAAAAGGAAACCTTAAGGTCCACATGAGACTTCACACTGGAGAGAGACGTTTCACCTGCCAACAGTGTGGAACCAGTTTCAGTCAAAAAGGAAACCTTATTGTCCACATGAGACTTCACACTGGAGAGAAGCCTTATACTTGCTCTCATTGTGGACAGAGTTTTACACATAAAAAATCCCTTAGTAACCATATGACAGTTCACACGGGAGAAAAGCTGATTGTATGTGATCAGTGTGGAAAGAGCTTCACAACAGAAAGAAGCCTTAGATTTCATAAAAACATTCACACTGGAGAGAAACCATTCCCATGTGATCAGTGTGGAAAGGGTTTCAGTCAAAAAGTAAACCTCAAGGTCCACATGAGACTTCACACTGGAGAAAAGCCTTATACTTGCGCTCATTGTGGAGAGAGTTTTACACATCATAAAACCCTTAGTAACCACATAAAAAATTCACACTGGACAAAAGTGTTTGTGATCAGTGTGGAAAGCGCTTCACAACAGAACTAAACCTTAGATATAATTCAAACACTCACACATCCTTCACTTTATATTGAAGCTTTTCTGGCCACATCAGCTATCTCTGTCCTACAATTTTGAGTGTATAGAGGCGTCACTCCAGTCCATATATCGATAACTTGGGATCAAAATATTAGTTAAACATCTGTCTTGCTGTGAAATACCACAATGTAACTGAATGATTATAAATACAATGTCAAAAACTGAATGAAATTAACATTTCTCAGAATTATTTACTTCATTTTTAGTGAGAATGCTCTGGTAATGTGTTCATCTGGACTTGAATATGGCTATTGTTGGGGTTATCTGATGACATCTAGAAGTTGGTACTACTTAGTAAACCATTAAAACTTACCTTAAATGTGTCTTTGGGAGAAAAAAAAAGTACAAGAGATTACACAAATAGAGGAACTTCCTTGATCTTCATCAGCAGTGGAAGCATCTAGGGGCCTATACTATAAAGCGTCTTTAGGTGGATAGTCAGGTATGTTTCAGTTTAGTTTGCGCCAACCCTGAGTTTAGGCACCAAGAAAGTGGTTTGGCTTATCCAGAAAAGAGATCTCATCCCAATTATTGATTGATGATTAAATTATTTTTAAAGACAAAATCAGCTGGCTTATTTCTAATAATAAATTTGAATGATTTACAGTGCTTCCCGAAAGTATTCACAGCTCTTCAAGCACCCGAGCTTACTTTTGAGAGTCATGGCAAAGGCTGTGAATACTTGTGTACATATGATTTTTTTCATTTTTTATTTTTAATTGCATTGTGGAATACACCTGTTGGGTGCTTTCTTCTGTTACCCCTTTAGGTAACCATAACTATCAGGTGGTGGGTCGGCAGAGGTGTCCAAATCATTGCTCATTTACTCCTGGCTTCCAGCTTTCTTACTCTCTTACTCCATATCCAGCATGAAGCTTGTTCAGCCTCCTGTCCCATCCTATGAGCAGCATGCTTATTGCTCTTCTCATCCATGCCTAAAGCTGACAGCAGCCGATATGCTGATTTCGCAGGAAAGCCTCTGCAACCTATTTCCACAGGGAACAGCCATGTCTGCCATCCTTTATCTTTGCACTCCTGGATTAAAGGCTGATATTTCAAGGCCTTCCTCTCATGTGCCTCCTCACAGCCCTCCTCCCATGGCACGGTCAGGTCAATTAGGACGATTTAACAGTCTTTGGCTTACCACAAAACAATGTCTGGGCGAAGAGCTGTGTGGACCACTTCCAGGGAACTGTAACCTACTTCCGACGTCGACTCTCATTTCCCATGAGCTTGTTGTTTGCAGCAGGTTGGATCTTGCTGACACTCTGGTTGCAAAGGGCCTGGCTCCCTCCTTGATGAAGGTGATAGCTGTCCTCTCATCTGTGCAACTTGGCCTCTTCTTGCACCTCTCTCACTCTATTGTGTCAGCGAGGGACAGGAGCACTGTGTCGTGGCACCACCTATAGCGACCTTGGGTTAAAGATGTTTTGCACCCTGACAATATGTGTGCCAGTGTCCCCGTTTGACCACAGAGCTTGCAGCACGGGTCATCCCCCATGTGTGTAAATGAGATGAAGGGAAGGGTGTTGTACACGGAGCGCAGCACAATGGAGATGCGGTTGGGCTCCAGTCTCAACAACTCTGCCCATGTGATCTTACACTTGGGCAGATCCCATTTTGTCCATGCTCCCTGGGATGCTTGTTCTACTGCTCTGGACAAACGCCTCTGTTCCTCTTAAGCTCGGATTTCTGACTGGACCATGCCTCACTTGATCGTTGTCCTTGCGTTCCCAAAGTGTTGGAAATGTGTCGACCACAGCCCTTGACGTCCTATGCAGGGAGAGATGATGTCTCGCTTTTTCAGCGAACTTTCTGCCTGTTTGGCTGCCCATTTATGGCCTGATCTTGTTGTGATTCCTACTTGCTCTATCAGACTTAACGTGACTCTATATTTTGCTACCTAAAATTCCTTCACAACAGATGACAGAGGGAGCTGCAGCTGCCCTGAACGGATGTAGGGGCCCACCGAAGAGAAGCTTGGGGGAATCCCCGCAGATGCTTGTTGGTTTTCCTCTCAATGCCTTCTGCCACTGTTATGGGGAACTCATAGACTGTGAGGAGCCAGATTAGCCTGGGCAGAAGGCCGTGCTGGTACAGCCAGGTTTTAAACTTTCCGGGGAGTCCGGATCTATCGATATTCTTCAACCATAGTAAGTAAGTACATTTTATTTATATAGCACATTTAAACATAACAGAACTATACAAAGTGCTGAAAAGAGTAAAGAAAAATAAAATCAAAACGATAAAAACAAGAATAAGATACAATAGAAACAAAGTGAAACCAGACCAAACAAACAGTCAGACAGAAGTATAATAATATTAAAATGCCAGGGAATATAGATAGGATTTAATTTATTTTTGACTTAAAAATACTAATGGAAGGTGCAAGGCGGATGTCCAGGGGCAATTGGTTCCAGAGACGGGGGGCGGCAACAGAAAAAGCTCTATCTCCCTTAGTTTTTAGATGAGAGCGAGGGATAGATAAAAGAGCCCTGTCTGAAGATCTTAAAAATCTGGTCGATGACTGAGGAGTAAGAAGATCTTTAAGATAATGAGGAGCTTGATCATTAAGAGCTTTAAAAACAAACAACAAGAGTTTAAACTGAATTCTAAAACAGATCGGGAGTTAGTGAAGCAAGGCCAAAATTGGGGTAACATGATCAAATTTCTTTGTCCTGGTCAGCAGCCTTGCAGTTGCATTTTGCAACACCTGGCGTGTAAGTGATGACTGAAGAAGACCCAGACACTCCATAATTTTGGGGGACCAAAATCAATTGTTTCAGTTTTGTCATCAAGTTGAAGAAAGTTATTTAACCCCCAGGAGTCGGCCGTCGTGCTGGCACGATAGACTCACTTTTTTTCTTTTCAGTGCCAAAGAGACTCAAATAACAAATTAAAAAAAAAGTTTTTTATCATTCAGGCAAGTGTTATACATCATTATAATCTGTTAAATTTCTGTAATTTTTTGTGTACAGTCACAATAAAAACAAACTGTTGTGCTTCTTGCAAAATAAAGAAAAACATGATCCGCAGCCTCTCTGTCAAAGACGTTCATTCAGATTCTCTTCAGAAAAGTAACTCTAACTTAGTCAATTTTTGTCTCACAAACATGAGACATGTGTCTAAAGAAACGTTGAAATGTCAGGATCTAAATAATTTAAATCAAATCAAAAACAAATATTCTGTGTTTATGTAATCTGTTTGAAAAGGGAGAGATGTCAGTCGTTCGCGAGTGTCTAATTATCTTCTCATTACCCGCTAATGCGCCATGCCCACAGAGCGCGCGTTCTTTTGAGATTCAAATCTGACGCGATCCATGAGAGTAGAGCCCACATCAACTCAAACACATCAACACTTCACATCGGTTTGAGACGCGGTGAGGAATAATCCTGGAATATTTTACCTCAGAAAAAGCTGTTTATTTCTAAGAGCAACAGATCCAGGCGAGGATTGTGAGGTAAGTTTATTCTGTTAGCGTCTGTGAATATTAAACGCAAAACACCATTTAAATATGAATCTTGCTGCAACATAAAATCTCATAGATGCAAGACTTTTTAGACAAGATTTATTTGGCTTGTTTTGGCCAGATTATGAAGTGTTTAGGCTATTGTAAGTGTAACATCAATAAAGCTTTTATTAGCATGTCTGTGCAGACGCTATAAATATAGTACAGAAATGATTTTGACCACTTCATTAAGTTTTGTTTTGTAGAAAGCATTTATTTAAAGTGAATTTCGTTTTGTTTAAATTGTATCTTAATTTTAATCAATGTTTTTAATGTATTTGCTTCTCATTTAATAAGAATCAAATATAGCAGACAATAGCCGTAGCGCTGGCATGATCATGCAGTGCACGCGTCCTCATAAATGAACCACAGCTCCAGATGAAGTATTGTGTGTATCGGATAGTTTACAAAATCTAATAATTCAGAAAAGGTTTACCACTGAAATAACTGTGAAAAAAAGTGTCCCGATCAACCTGAATTCATTGTGTACTCTTTGAAATCATAATTGCATTGCATTATGTTTTAAATCCCAAATATTTTACTTATAACGTTAATCATAACCAACTATTCAGTTATTTGTATTTACTGAATACTGAATTGTGTTCAGTGTCACAATATTACTGTTTTTTTAGCATGATACTTCTTTCAAAAACATTAAAAATAGTACACTGCCAAAAATGCTCTTAGTCTTTTTGTCTTGTTTCTGGTCTAAATATCTAAAAATTCTTAAATCAAGATGCATTTACTAGAGAAGTAAAATGACATAAGGTATTTTTTCTTGTTTTGTTGAAAATAAAATCTACTACCGTCTGCCTGTTATCTATCTCTTCCCCCAGTCCATACAAAAAATCCCATCACGTGACCACGTGTACTGTGTCATGTTTATGTTTATGTTTTGTTGTGTGTTTTGCTATGTAATGCTTGCTAAACTGCATTCTTGTATTTCTGGAGAGCGTGTGGCGGCGCCTGACTAGTCGGCTGCGGCCCGGAGGCTTGCTCCAAACTCATTTCGTTACACTGTACTTGTACATGTGTAATGACAAATAAAATATTCAATTCAATTCAAAATTATCTGCCAATGATCCCAATTCGTCGGTCAGTTCCGACGTACATCGAACGTGACTGAAAGGGAATCTAAATTAAGTGAGATTTTGCTTAAAACTTCTTAAAAATTCTGCCAATGGGGTACGAAAAATAATCTTATTTCTGTCTGGGACAGAAACAAGGAATTTAATTCAAGATTCAAGAGTTTTATTTGTCACACACACAGTTATATACAGAATATACAACCGGCAGTGAAATGTAAACAGGTCAGCTCCATGGACAGTGCAAATTCACAGTTAAAAACACAAGGAGGAAATTATAATAGAAATAGGATAAAAAAGTACTATATCTATCTATCTATATATATATATATATATATATATATATATATATATATATATATATATATATATATATATATATATATATATATATATTTATTTTAATTATAACTAATCAAGTCAAGAGAAAAAAAAAAAAAAGTAAAAATAAGAATAAAGTGGAATAAAATAATTGAAGTAGACTGTGCAGTGAGTAAACTGTAGACTTATAAATATGTGGTTAACAAATGTATAAGAGTATAATGTGCAAACAGGTTTATAACAGGTTGTTACACAGTAACAACGAGAACAGAAAGTGCAGTGCAATGACAGTGTATCGATGTTTATCCTGAAGTGAAGTCACGTGACGTTAAGTGACTGAGTTCAGGAGTCTGATGGCCTGGGGGAAGAAGCTCCTCCTGAGTCTCTCAGTTTTGGCCATCAGGCTTCGGGCGCGCTACCAGATGGCAGCAGTGTGAAATGAGGGTTTGCAGGGTGATTAGAGTCCTTGATGATCTTGGTAGCTCTACCTTTGCAGCGTTTGGTGTAGATGTCCTGCAGAGACGGGAGAGCTGACCCTGAGCACTGAGACTCTTTGCAGGGCTTTGCGGTCATGACTGGTGCTGTTCCCATACCACGCTGTGATGCACTGAGTTAATACACTTTCTATCGCCCCTAAATAGAAAGTTTTCAGGATAGCTGGTGAAACCCTGAATTTCCTCAGCTGGCGCAGGTGGTACAGTCTTTGCCTGGCTTTTTTCACCTGTGTCTGAATGTGAGCAGTCCAGGTCAGGTCCTCGGAGATGTTTACACCCAGGTACTTGAAGCTGCTCACTCTCTCTACTGGTGACCCACTGATCATGAGGGGGGGAGTATGTCCGTTGCTGTCTCTTCCTGAAGTCCACAATCATTTCTTTGGTCTTGCCAACATTCAGAGAGAGGCAGTTGTCCTGGCACCATGATGTTAGATGCTCCACCTCGTCCAAGTATGCCGTCTCATTGTTGTTGGAGATGAGGCCCAGGACAACAGTATAATCAGCAAATTTGATGATAGAGGTGGAGCTGTGTGTGGACAAACAGTCATGTGTGTAGAGAGAGTAGAGCAGGGGACTCAGGACACAGCCCTGTGGAGCTCCCACACTCAGGGTGATGGAGGTGGAGGTGAACTGGCCTATTCTCACCACCTGAGGCCTGCCAGTGAGGAAGTCCTCAATCCAGTGGCAGAGAGAAGGATTCAGGCCGAGATCCAGGAGTTTGGAGGTTAGCTTGGTGGGAACTATGGTGTTAAAGGCTGAGCTATAGTCAATAAATAGCAGTCTTACGTAGTTCCCACTTTTGCTGTCGATGTGAGTGAGGGAGGAGTGGAGGACATGCGAGATGGCATCTTCAGTCGATCTATTGGGACGATAGGCAAACTGAAGAGGGTCCAACGTGTCAGGAATGTAGGCGCAAATGGTGTTTTTAATGAGTCTCTCAAAGACCTTCGTGACTATAGACGTGATAGCCACTGGACGATAGTCATTTAGGCAAGAGGGTTTACTGTTCTTAGGGACAGGGATGATGGTGGATTTTTTGAAGGAGGTGGGGACCACAGATGTAGCGAGGGACTCATTAAAGATAGACCGTAGAACACGACCTGAAATACCATCCGGCCCGGCAGCTTTCCTGACGTCCACACGCTTGAGTGCTCTCCGAACTTCATCCTCCGAGACAGAGATCACGTGGTTGTTGCTGCTCTGAGTAATTTCCTCTAACGCGCCACTTGGCGGAGTCGTGTTGCCGCGGTTACAGTCAAAGCGAGTGAAGAAAGAGTTTAACTCATTCACAAGCGACGGATCAGCGCTCACCTCTGCAGAGGATTTAGATCCAAATGAGCAGATGGACCTCAGACCTTGCCACATGCGCCGCGAGTCGTTGAGTTGGAAATGAGACTCCACTCAGTCTTCATATCGGAGCTTTGCGGCTTTAACTGCACGCCGCAGAGTATAACAGGATGATTTGTATTCATTCATATTCCCTGAATGGAGACCGGCGTTGTAAGCAGCAGTACGTGCGTTCACTTCAGCGCGGATTGAATTGTCCACCCACGGTTTCTGATTTGAGAAGGACGTTATTGTTATTGTTTGCGTGGCTTGCTCTGTAAGCGTGTTGATGAAGCAAAGCGCCACGTCTGTGAACTCGTTTACGTCGGCTGAACTCGCTCGGAACATGTCCCAGTCAACATCATCCAGAGCTGCCTGTAGCGCCTCACCGGGGGTTCCTTTACGAGCTTTTGTTTGTATTCGGGAGTGAGGAAAATGGCGGCATGATCCGATTTGCCAAACGCTGGAAGTGACCGCGCTATATAGGCGTTCTTGAACGGAGAGTAGCAATGATCCAGCGTGTTTGCTCCTCGTGTGGGACAGGAGACGTGCTGGTGAAAGTTTGGCAGGACTTTCTTTAGGTTTGCTTTGTTAAAATCGCCCGCGACAATGAAGGCCGCATCGGGATGTTTGTTTATGATGCCGCTGGCAACATCATGAAGGCCAGATAAACCCAGCGCTGTGTCTGCCTGCGGTGGGATGTAAACAGCGGTCGCAACAACCGCAGAAAACTCCCTCGGCAGATAGAATGGACAGCAAATGATTGTTAAATGTTCCAGATGAGGCGAGCAGGACCGCGAGAGAATGGTGATGTTCCTGGGATCGCACCATTTCTTGTTGATCATGAAGCATACTCCACCGCCTTTGGATTTACCGGCCTCGGCTGTTCTGTCCATCCGAAAAACAGAGAAGCTCTCCGACGGCGTCACAGCTGTGTCCGGGACTGCGGGTGTGAGCCATGTTTCAGACAAACAATAGATGTTACAGTCTCTCATGTCCTGTTGAAACCTTATCCTGGCTCTAAGATCGTCCATCTTATTATCCAAGGATTGAACATTTGCTAGAAGAATGCTCGGGAGAGGAGGACTGAATGCCCTTTTCCTCAGTCTGTTACGGATACCAGCGCGTTTCCCACGGTGTTTCTTGATTCTTCGCCGTTGACTCGTCTCTCCATTGTTCAACTCGGCGTTCCGAAGGATCTCAGATGGCCACAGAGGATCGGCGAAAGTGTCCTGAAACAGTCCAGTGTAGAGGTAACCAATGTCCAAAAGAGTTTTGCTGTCATAGTAGATCAATGCAGATGATAAGTTTGTAAAAATTGAGAGTAAAAGAAAGTAAAATAGTAAATAAAAGCACAGTCTTCGCGGAGCGACCTGAACGGCGACCAAACACGGTGGCGCCATTTTGTTGAAAAACTGCATGAATTTAGATTCCCTTTCAGTCACGTTCGATGTACGTCGGAACTGACCGACGAATTGGGATCATCTTCAGAGACCAATCTGCTTCGAGTGTATAGAAACAAGCCGCCAATAACATTGGCATGCAGTCCCGCTTTTAACTTCGGAGCCGAACAGTTTGTTGTATCAGCTGTTTCTGCGAAGAGTGTTTAGATGAGTCTCGAGGAGGATCGCTCTCTTACCTGGGTGCTGGTGTGAGTGGCCGCTGCAACATACACTACACTTGTCTCTGTGGTGGTTGGCTGGGCGTTTCCGTTCTTTGAGTGCTCACACGCAGGCTTGCAATCAGACTGCTGTGAGGCGTGGCCATCTCCCTGAGTGCTTCAGCACTTCTAAAAGAGCATTTCCTTCTAAAAGAGCAACGCGGTTTAACCCTGCGTCTTTTTCAAGATGTCATTCAAACCGTGTGTTTCTGGATGCGGTTGTTTCCTGTCCTCATTTGACGGCCACTATCTCTCTCGCACGTAAACATGTGAGATTGCATTCGTGGGTGATTCATACTCTCTCAGGAGAGTGTGATCATATTGGCGCACAGTTCGTCTTACCCTTCTCGTAAGGGACTTCAGGTGAATTGTGGTAATTTTCCCATTCATATAAGCTGCCATTGTTTGTATAAGCAGTGCAAGGGCTGCGTGCGTTATTTGGACGCCAGATTTAACTTACCTAGTTGACTACTTATCAGTTTCTCAAAAAACAGGTTAGTTGGTTGATAATGGTCATAGTCAATGTATGGTCAGCAAAGGGGGCGCCATTGCACTGCATACCACCCAGGGCCTATTTTGCTCCCTATCCACCTATCCTTTCTCATAGTCTTCCTCATCTCCCACAAAGAGCCTTTTCATCCACCTTACTGCCTAAGCTTCACAATAGTCTTCCTAGTCTCCCGCGAAGTGCCTTTTCATCCACCTAACCGCCTACGCTTCACCATAGTCTTCCTCGTCTCCCGTGAAGAGCCTTTTCATCCACCTAACCGCCTACGCTTCACCCATGGTCTTCCTCGTCTCCCTCGAAGAGCCTTTTCATCCACCTAACCGCCTACGCTTCACCCATGGTCTTCCTCGTCTCCCGCGAAGAGCCTTTTCATCCACCTAACTGCCTACCCTTCACCCATGGTCTTCCTCGTCTCCCGCAAAGAGCCTTTTCATCCACCTAACTGCCTATGCTTCACCCATGGTCTTCCTCGTCTCCCGCGAAGAGCCTTTTCATCCACCTAATAACGCCTACGCTTCACCGTAGCCTTCCTCATCTCCCGCGAAGAGCCTTTTCATCCACCTACGCTCACCATAGTCTTCCTAAAGTGCCTGTTCTGACACCAAACTTGACCTTACTCTTCATCACATACACCGAGTGCTCACTGTGCCAGGGCATGGTTACAAGGTGCCTTTCATGCCACTACACCACCTGTTTTTTCCCAAAAGTCACAGTATATCTATCTTGGTGCCGAAAAGTCAGAGGGCCTTCGAATTCGGTACGAAGGTAGCCCAGTGGGCCCCAAAGTGGGATCCTCGGTTTCGAAGTTCTAAGCTTTTCCCAAGTGTGTTTTTTAGCAGTTCGGCCTGATCCACGCATGGTTCTGCTTTCCGCATCCACAGTGACCTCCAGTGACCACCAGCACACCAGCGGGACCCCTGGAGGCCAAACGGGAGCAACTGACACGTGCAACTTGTACCATTAATTTCACAGGTGTTTCGTGACCAGTGGTCCGATTGGCCCCAAATTCACATATACGTCACATCACGGGCCCCTGGGTCGGTGTCCAGAGTTCCATGTCCATACCTGCTTATTTGGCGGAAAAAGACCCCCTTGACCGGGAATCACATGTGAGCAATCCATTGAAACAAGTTGCACTTGGTCGGTGGGAAATACGGGGGTCAAAAGGTCGCAGCGACCCCAAATTTGGCACGGTGGTAGTCCAGGGGCCCCTGGATCTAGACCCTGGATTGCAGAGTTCTAGACCAGTTACAAGTATGTCTTTTTGCAGTGCACATTTCTCCTCACTTTGGATCAGTTTGACCTTTCAAGAGAGCCTGTCTGCCATTGAGTGCAAGAGGCCTGTGTGAGAGATTTAAACAAAGTTAAAAAAAATATTTTTTTTTCCCTGTGTCCTAGTGACTCATCCTCCTGATATGTCGTTCTGGGGGCCCAGGACTACCAGCACAAAGAGTTTGTGGCCCGTGGGACCCCCGGGGGCCAAACGGGAGTGACTGACACGTGCAACTTGTACCATTCATTTCACAGGTGTTTTGTGACTGGTGGTCCGATTGGCTTCAAATTCGCATATACGTCTCATCATGGGCCCCTGTGTCAGTGTCCAGAGTTCCGTGTCCGTTCCTGCTTATTTGGTCAAAAAAGGCCTACTTGAGCTTTAAAATGACATGGCCACAGACAGCAGGCAGAGAGTGGGGAGCTCCAAACTCTGGGATTACGAGGGTCCCATTGGCACCTCCCCACACCCAGAGTTTGGAGCTCCAAGTCGGCTTGGTTTCAGAGATACGGCTGCTTAAATCAGGTCCCAGGAGCTGGGGACGGTGGAGATGGTAGGGGCCCCATGGGAACCCTCTGTGCCCGGAAGCACAAGCTCCTACTCAGCATGACCTTCGAGAAACTCCTGGTAATAGATGTGGGACTTTTGGACAAAACCGTCCATATCTCGGAAAGGACGGATCACAGCAACTCGTCCTTCGGGGTGGTGAGGGGTCCCTAGGGGCCCTCTGGGAAGTACACCCTTTCCTGTTGGACCCTATATCTCGGCCCATGGGGCACTAGAGGCTCGGGACAGGGCGCGTTGGAGAGGCCCCGCAGAGGCCCTCCATTGTCCCGAGTTTGGTGCCTCTAGGCGGCTTGGCCGCAGAGCTTTAGCCGTTAGAATTTCGGAGCCTATTTAGGATGAGATCCAGCATTTGAAGTGCCACCTGTAACTTATTCGACAGGGATTCTGCAGGCTGTCTGTTGTCAGTCCATGAATGGGTCATATTTCATGTGGTATTATGTGATAAAACCTACTGTGCACCACACAGTGGACACTATACAACACAATCATGTACATTACAGCTATTAATTATGCATAATTAGCTTTAAAATGACATGTCCACAGACAGCATGCAGAGGACCCGTCAAATAAATTACAGTTTGGCATTTCCAGTGATACTGATGGAACTTTGACCGGATGTTTCTCGGAAGCCAAGCCGAGTTGGAGCTCCAAACTCTGGGGTTATGGGGGTCCCATTGGCACCTCCCCACACCCGGAGTTTGGAGCTCCAAATCAGCTTGGTTTTCCGAGATACGGCCATAAAATCCCTTGGTTTTCAGCCAGCACTGTAGGGGTCTCATGTATAACAGACCGAACAGAATTCTGTTGGGCGCTGCTGCCATGAGCCCCAGCAGTCTCTGGAACTGCTTTACAATGAGGCTGCAGCCTAATTTTGCTCTGGAGACCATCACCTGTATGGGCTCAATACATGCAGGGGATAATTGTGCCCTCATCGTAGTCAAGTCCCATACAACTCCCAGGAACAGGGTTCTCTGGGAAGGCGTTAAGTCTCAGCCCCAAGCACCGAATATGGGCCAGAACAACACCTCAATGCCGAACTGACATTCCTCGAGACTGGGCCAATATGAGCCAGTCGTCGATATAATTCAGTAAACGGATGCCCTGGAGTCTGAGAGGAGCCAGAGCTACATCCATGCACTTGGTGAAGGTGCGAGGGGAAAGAGCTAGGCCGAAAAGAAGAACCCGATATTGGTATGCTTCCCCCCCGAAAGCGAACTTCAGGAACTTCCTGTGACATGGAAGGATGGATACATGGAAGTATGCGTCTTTAGATCTATCATGACGAACCAGTCCTCGAACTGAATCTGACTCACGATGGCTGGAATTGTGAGCATCTTGAACCTGAATCTCCTCAGAGAACGATTCAAGTGCCTCAGATCTAATATTGGACACAACACCCCATCCCTCTTGGGAACTATGAAGTACCGGCTGTAGAACCCGGACTCCCTGTCTGGCAGAGGAACACACTGTATGGCCTCCTTACCAACAGGGAGTGAACTTTCTGTTCCATAACCCGCACCTGCTCTGGGACCACCACAGTCCAGACCACCCCGTTAAACTTTGGGGAAGGGTAACCGAAATGCAGTCTGTATCCCTTTTCTTCAGTCGCAGGGCCCACGCAGATATATTCGGAGGCATGACCATGCGCCAAGATAATCTGCTAAGGGAACCAACCTCTCAAGGCTGGCCTCAGGTGTCAACCGAGCCTCATTCCCGACCCCCTGAAGTGGCTGACCGGCAGGGGGTAGACGAGAAAGATTTCCATGTGTGCGGACGTGTGCCCAGCCGCAGGTCTCTCTAGAGGCAGATGGAGCAGCGCTGGATCGCTCCTACCCGGGAGGGGGGCTGGCCAGCCGGAGCCTCATCTAAGTTAGCAACTTGACAGGGCCGCAACGACTTCAGGCAGACACTATGAAATTGCTGAAAACCGATGTGTCCCGCAGCGCACGAAGCAGCGAGAACAACACTTTCTGAGGGCTCCGTGGAGGAGCAAAACCTTACAATGCACGAAAGCAGCCCCCTCAGGAAACTGCTCATGCATGTCATGCTCCCATCTTAGATGAATATACAGACAAGTGAACACGCTTTGGATGATAGGCTGATAATATCTAACTTCTCAAAGTCAGATAGTACCCCTTTAATTCCTCAAAATTAAATGCCACCATAATCACCCAACAGGTGAACATGGTCTGAATGATAGGCTGAATAAATATATCTAACTTCTCAAAGTCAGATAATTTCATTTGAATTCCTCAGAATTAAATGCACCCATAATCACCAGACGATACTGTTTTAATATTTATTTATATGGACTCGTCATCTACATGCTGCCTCTGCAAATGGGAGATTCGATCTGTTCACAATATATTTGGCTTTCATCCCTCGAGATGAAAGTCCACAGGCGCAAGGCTGAAACACCCGAAAAGCGCACGGCTGTACGCTTCGAGATATTTCTTAATGAATACAGCCTCAGGAGCTGACTGCCTGCCTGGCAGCCAAACAGTATCACATGTACACCGATTGCGTGTGTTCACTCATTGCAAACCCGTAATCCGCAACGCAAGATTGAGCCTTGCATTATGAAGTGGCAGGCTCTTTTATTCGTTACTACTTCACTCGCTCAGAATCAGACAGCTCAAGCTGTCCGGGAAGGGAGAACATCGGAACTGTTAGACTCATCTGTGAGCCCTATGATCTAAGCCACCGCGCTGCCTCAACAGGCGCAGGACCAGAACCACAGGGATCGCAAGCCTGATTGGCTAGCTACAGGCAGCCCCCTCGAGAGCTATCTGAGTGCCCTTAAGATGAAGCGGCGTGTCTGGGGATTTAACGTCACCCGCTTCGATGCTGAGTCATACAGCTCGAGCATCGGGTTCTCTACCCCGGGGGAAGAAGCCGCAGCACGGGCTTCCACGCGGGGAGGGAGAACATCTGAACTGTCAGACGAGGACTGAGAAAGTGTCCATCTGTGAGCCCAATGATCTACACCGCCGCGCTGCCTCAACAGACGCGGGACAGAACCATGGGGCTTGTGAGCCTGCCGGCTTCATAAAATACTCTCTTTTTTGGACAAACAACACCAAATGGACAGACAATTTCAACACAGAGCACCTGCTGAAGAGCAAAAGCTGTTTGTACTATGTGCCGGCATCCCCTTTATAGCTTCAGTGTATGCCATCACATACTATGTCTTGACGATGCACCAATCAGGACTGGAGACAGATTTCATTCATGCTTCAGATGCGGTACACTAGAGGGCGTTCCCAAAGTGTCAATAGAACAGTGTCTCGTTCCCTCGAAAGGGAACACTTGAGCTTAAACGTTCCTAAGACAGGGTAACACGAGACAATGTTTTTATGAGAGGAAGAGTTTACTCTTATGCAGATGTTTACAGATGGATCTAAAGATGCACTTAATCAAAAAGTTGGTATAGGAGTGTATATTCTGAGATATAAGACAAAAATAAGTCTAAGAATAACTGAACTGACCCTGTATATTTTTAATTGCTATAATAGTAGAGCTGCAATGGATTGAAGAGACTGAGCCAATGAGGACTGTAATTAGTTCAGATTCATCGTCAGCTCTTAAAGTATAATGTCCACAAGAACAGACAGAGAAGATTTAATGACAGAAATATACACATTATTGTACAGATTGAAAGCAGAGGGTTTAACAGTTTAGTTTTGTTGGATACCGGCACACATTGGGATAGCAGCAAATTAAACGCCGGATAAATTAGTAAAAAAGCGTTAAAGAAAATCTTGGAGAATATTAAAGTAAATGAGGTAAAATCAGTGATTAAAAAGAAACTAGTCAATTTATGGCAACAAAGAGGGTAAAATATTGAATATTATTGATGACACAGATTAAGATTGGCACACATGATAATAATGCAATAATGGGGAAGCGTGAACATGGTGTGTGTGATGAATGTGATGTTTTAGAAACAGTAGAGCATGTATTTTTAAATGTAACAAATATGATGATCAATGTAGTAATCTATTTATGAATATAAAGGATAGAGCAGTGAATGTCAGGGAGCTCTTGGGAAAGGGTTTGAGAGATTCTCAGATATATTGGGCTGTTTTAATCTGTTTAAAGAATACAGGACTAGAGCACAGGATATAATGTATGGGGATGGAGATGCTTCTGCCCATCCTGGAGACTGAGGATGGGCATACAAAATGGCGCCGCTGTGTTTGGTCGCCGTTCAGGTCGCTCCGCGAAGACTGTGCTTTTATTTACTATTTTACTTTCTTTTACTCTCAGTTTTTACAAACTTATCATCTGCATTGATCTATTACGACAGCAAAACTCTTTTGGACATTGGTTACCTCTACACTGGACTGTTTCAGGACACTTTCGCCGATCCTCTGTGGCCATCTGAGATTCTTCGGAACGCCGAGTTGAACAATGGACAGAGCCAGCGGCGTAGAACAAAGAAACACCGTGGGAAACGTGCTGGTATCCGTAACAGACTGAGGAAAAGGGCATTCAGACCTCCTCTCCCGAGCATTCTTCTAGCAAATGTTCAATCCTTGGATAATAAGATGGACGATCTTAGAGCCAGGATAAGTTTTCAACGGGACATGAGAGACTGTAATATCTATTGTTTGTCTGAAACATGGCTCACGCCCGCGTCCCGGACACAGCTGTGACGCCGCCGGAGAACTTCTCTGTTTTTCGGATGGACAGAACAGCCGAGGCCGGTAAATCCAAAGGCGGTGGAGTGTGTTTCATGATCAACAAGAAATGGTGCGATCCCAGGAACATCACCATTCTCTCGCGGTCCTGCTCACCTCATCTGGAACATTTAACAATCATCTGCCGCCCATTCTATCTGCCGAGGAGTTTTCTGCGGTTGTCGCGACCGCCGTTTATCCCACCGCAGGCAGACACAGCGCTGGCTTTATCTGGCCTTCATGATGTTGCCAGCGGCGTCATAAACCAACATCCCGACGCTGCATTCATTGTCGCGGGCGATTTTAACAAAGCAAACCTAAAGAAAGTCCTGCCAAACTTTCACCAGCACGCCTCCTGCCCCACACGAGGAGCAAACACACTGGATCACTGCTACTCTCCGTTAAGAACGCCTATAAAGCGCGGTCACTTCCAGCGTTTGGCAAATCGGATCATGCCGCCATTTTCCTCACTCCCGAATACAAACAAAAGCTCCTCCAGGAACCCCCGGTGAGGCGGGAAGTTAAGCGTTGGTCGCCCCACTCAGAGACCGCGCTTCAGGCAGCTCTTGATGACGTTGACTGGGACATGTTCCGAGCGAGTTCAGCTGACGTAAGCGAGTTCACAGACGTGGCGCTTTGCTTCATCAACACGCTTACAGAGCAAGCCACGCAAACAATAACAATAACGTCCTTCTCAAATCAGAAACCGTGGGTGGACAATTCAATCCGCGCTGCAGTGAACGCGCGCACTGCTGCTTACAACGCCGGTCTCCATTCAGGGAATATGAATGAATACAGATCGTCCTGTTATGCTCTCAGACGAGCAGTTAAAGCCGCAAAACTCCGTTATAAAGACCGAGTGGAGTCTCATTTCCAACTCAACGACTCGCGGCGCATGTGGCAAGGTCTGAGGTCCATCTGCTCCTTTGGATCTAAATCCTCTGCAGAGGCAAGCGTTGATCCGTTGCTCGTGAACGAGTTAAACTCTTTCTATGCTCGCTTTGACTGTAACCGCTGCAACGCGACTCCGCCAAGTGGCGCGTTAGAGGAAATTACTCAGAGCAGCAACAATCACGTGATCTCTGTCTCGGAGGATGAAGTTCGGAGAGCACTCAAGCGTGTGGACGTCAGGAAAGCTGCTGGGCCGATGGTATTTCAGGTCGTGTTCTGCGGTCCTGTGCTGATCAGCTCACCGGTTGTTTACATCTATCTTTAATGAGTCCTCGCTACATCTGTGGTCCCCACCTCCTTCAAAAAATCCACCATCATCCCTGTCCCTAAGAACAGTAAACCCTCTTGCCTAAATGACTATCGTCCAGTGGCTCTCACGTCTATAGTCATGAAGGTCTTTGAGAGACTCATTAAAAACACCATTTGCGCCTTCATTCCTGACACTTTGGACCCTCTTCAGTTTGCCTATCGTCCCAATAGATCGACTGAAGATGCCATCTCTCATGTCCTCCACTCCTCCCTCACTCACATCGACAGCAAAAGTGGGAACTACGTAAGACTGCTATTTATTGACTATAGCTCAGCCTTTAACACCATAGTTCCCACCAAGCTAACCTCCAAACTCCTGGATCTCGGCCTGAATCCTTCTCTCTGCCACTGGATTGAGGACTTCCTCACTGGCAGGCCTCAGGTGGTGAGAATAGGCCAGTCCACCTCCACCTCCATCACCCTGAGTGTGGGAGCTCCACAGGGCTGTGTCCTGAGCCCCTGCTCTACTCTCTCTACACGCATGACTGTTTGTCCACACACAGCTCCACCTCTATCATCAAATTTGCTGATGATACTGTTGTCCTGGGCCTCATTTCCAACAACAATGAGACGGCATACTTGGACGAGGTGGAGCATCTAACAGCATGGTGCCAGGACAACTGTCTCTCTCTGAATGTTGGCAAGACCAAAGAAATGATTGTGGACTTCAGGAAGAGACAGCAACGGACATACTCCCCCCTCATGATCAGCGGGTCACCAGTAGAGAGAGTGAGCAGCTTCAAGTACCTGGGAGTAAACATCTCCGAGGACCTGACCTGGACTGCTCACATTCAGACACAGGTGAAAAAGCCAGGCAAAGACTGTACCACCTGCGCCAGCTGAGGAAATTCAGGCTTTCACCAGCTATCCTGAAAACTTTCTATTTAGGGGCGATAGAAAGTGTTTTAACTCAGTGCATCACAGCGTGGTATGGGAACAGCACCAGTCATGACCGCAAAGCCCTGCAAAGAGTCGTGCGCTTATCCGAGCGTATCTCAGGGTCAGCTCTCCGTCTCTGCAGGACGCCTACACCAAACGCTGCAAAGGTAGAGCTACCAAGATCATCAAGGACTCTAATCACCCTGCAAACCCTCATTTCACGCTGCTACCATCTGGTAAGCGCTTCCAAGCCTGATGGCCAAAACTGAGAGACTCAGGAGGAGCTTCTTCCCCAGGCCATCAGACTCCTGAACTCAGTCACTTAACATCACGTGACTTCACGTCAGGATAAACATTGATACACTGACATTGCACTGCACTTTCTGTTCTCGTTGTTACTGTGTAACAACCTGTCATAAACCTGTTTGCACATTATACTCTTTATACATTTGTTAACCACATATTTATAAGTCTACAGTTTACTCACTGCAAAGTCTACTTCAATTATTTTATTCCACTTTATCCTTATTTGTTACCTTTTTTTTCTTTGACTTGATTATTTATAATTCTACAGATATAGACATATATATATATATATATATATATATATATATATATATATATATAGTACTTTTTTTATATCCTATTTCTATTATAATTTCTTCCTTGTGTTTTTAACTGTGAATTTGCACTGTCCATGGAGCGGACCTGTTTACATTTCACTGCCGGTTGTATATTCTGTATATAACTGTGTATGTGACAAATAAAACTCTTGAATCTTGAATCTTGAATCTTGAATCTTGAGGAGTCAGAGAGGAAGCTGAGCTGAACACGCAGCGCCAGCAGAGGGAGGGTGGGCATTACGTCATCATACAACACTATAAATACAGATGCACCACCCATGTGACCTATACAGTCACAAAGAAGAAGAAGAAGAAGAAGAAGAACAAGAAGAAGAAGAAGGAGGGGAAGAAAAAGGAGAAGAAGAAGAAGAAGAAGAAGAACGCTTAGTCACAGTTCTGTTTGCTTGTGGGAAGGTAAGGAGGGTTATCGCTGTTCTCTGTGATATCTATTTCATTTCTTTAATTATATTGGCCATCCATGCTGGTTAAAGAAATATATTGTTGTTAAGATGTTTATTTATGAATATGTGTGATTATTTTTGATGGATGGTTTTGTATTTGTAATATTATTTATTGTTTTGTAAATTCCTTGTGGCAGAGCATATATTTTCTGTATATTATATTGTGTTTGAGGTTTATTTGGGGTTTTATTCTTTATATTTTGGACACATCTGACATTTATTTAATTTGTCATAAGTTCTAGTTTATTTTTTAGTGAGTTTGTGAATGTGATTAGTATTAATTTACCTATAGCCTCAACTATAATATTTCCTTTTATAATGTGCAGTGTATTGCTATTTTGATGTTGATTGGTTGGGTTTCTTGAGGAAAGCTGTGGCAGAATGTGATGAATGTGGAGATGTGGCTGTTTGCTGCATAAGCTGCTCTGCTTTGACTGAACCGTAACCTCACATCATGCTGTCGGTAGGAATTGTGTCCGCAGGGGCCCTGTGGTGCAATCCAAAAGAGCACTTTCACTTTCACTTTCAAATGGGCAGGGGCTCAAGCCCCTTTTTCACATTTTAGTAAGTTTTTAGGGTAATGTTGTAATATTGCAACAGAATTTCAGTGATTTCACTCACATGTAACGTGCTCTTTCTATCACGCTTTAGAATTTATAGCCCCCACATTCCTAAACATTATCACCTGTCCCTCATGAAGCACGCAGATATTTGGGCAAAGCCCAGAAAAGACAACAGGACCAGTTAAGTATGTTTTATAAATGATAAGAGACAGATAGTGGCAAATATTGCTACACAAATATTATCACATTCTCAAATGAATAATTTATTCCTTAATTCAACTTGAACTTATTTAATAATTGTTAGAATTTTGAGCTGCAATCAAAATGTAATTAAGACATTTAAAATTTGTGAATGATCAAAAACATGATGTTTCTGTTAGTATTTCTTTCACATGGAACAGGTGAGTAGTAAGATTCATCCATGTAATGAGCAAAGTGAAATTACAACACTGACATTACAAGCTCAAAATCTAATATGATTAAAGCATTCAACAGTTCCTTAATATCTGCATGATCTAGACATATTACTATTCACATTAAAAATATTTTGGGCGGTTTACTTACTTGAATGTTGATTTATTCAGCCCAGTAAAATGTCATGATAATAATATTTCTTTTATTTGTTTCAATACCCAAGGTCGCTTTACAAAGATAGGTCAAAGAATAGAACAAAATCACCATCACCATCAGAGCACAACACACATCCCAAGAGCACAGTAATATACAGAAGTCACGTACAAACGTAGGGTAAATATACAAACAAAGAGGCATTTGAACAAATACCCACAAATAACCAACAGAAAACGCATGAATTAACTGTTCAGCATTTTGCATCGAAAGGATGTGCCATAATTTAGATATATTTTTAAGATGGTAGAATGCAGTTTTACAGATGTTAGAAACGTGGCTTTCAAATGAAAGATTGGTATCAAAGAGCACACCCAGGTTCCTCACTGACGACGAGGACTTGACAGAGCAGCCATCGAGTGTTAGACAGTATTCTAGGTTACTACTTGCAGAGTTTTTTTGTCCAATAATTAAAAATTATTTTTTTCTGAATTAAGTTGCAGGAAATTACTAGACATCCAATGTTTTATATCAGCTATGCATTCCGTTAATCTTGTGAATTGGTAAGTTTCATTGGCGTGAAGAAATATAGAGCTGAGTATCGTCAGCATAACAGTGAAAACTAATGCCATGCTTCCTAATGATATCTCCCAGTAGTAGCATGTACAGGGTGAAGAGCAACGGTCCTAGCACCGAGCCCTGTGGTACTCCATACTGAACTTGTGATCGGTGTGACATCTCTTCATTTACTGCTACAAACTGATAACGGTCAGATAAGTATGATTTAAGCCATGCCAATGCAATTCCGCTAATGCCAACATAATTTTCTAGTCTATTCAAAAGAATGTTGTGGTCGATAGTATCGAATGCAGCGCTAAGATCGAGTAACACTAATAGAGAGATACAACCACGATCGGATGATAAGAGTAAATCATTTGTAACTCTGATGAGAGCAGTCTCAGTACTATGATACGGTCTAAATCCTGACTGGAAATCCTCACAGATACCATTTCTTTCTAAAGGGAACATAATTGTGAAGACACTGCCTTTTCCAGTATTTTTGACAGGAAGGGTAGATTTGAGATCGGCCTGTAATTGACAAATTCTGTAGGATCAAGTTGAGGTTTTTTAATAAATGGTTTGATAATAGCCAACTTAAAAGTTTTCGGTACATATCCTAATAACAAAGATGAGTTAATGATATTAAGAAGAGGATCTATGACCTCTGGTAGCATCTCTTTTAATAGCCTAGTCGGTATAGGGTCGAGCATACATGTTGTTGATTTAGATGATTTAACGAGTTTAGCCAATTCTTCCTCTCCTATAGCAGTGAATGAGTGTAATTTTTTCTCAGTGACACAACAATGCTCTGTCTCATGTGACACTGTAGTAGACGGCTGCATGGTTATAATTTTCTTCCTATTATTATCGATCTTACACGTAAAGAAGTTCATAAAGTCATTACTGCTGTGCTGTTTACAATCATGAGAAGTAGAAGCTTTATTTTTGGTTAACTTAGCCACTGTATCAAATAAATACCTAGGGTTGTGTTTGTTTTCTTCTAAGAGAGTCGAGAAATAAGCAGATCTAGCAGTTTTTACGGCCTTTCTGTATGCGATCATGCTCTCTTTCCATGAATTACGGAAAACCTCCAGCTGCGCTCCATTTTTCTGGCTGCTGTTTTAAGGGCCCGGGTGTGCTCATTGTACCACGGCGTTGGACTATTTTCTTTAATCTTCTTTAAGTGCTTCTTTATTAGTAAACTTAAGGTCTCTGAAGATGAAACTCATTGCCAGTCACTGCCTGAAGTAAAAGTATTACACAAGGAAGAGACAGAACTTCTAGTGTCATGTGGGCTACTGATCAAATGTCAATGGAAGAAAAAGCAAAACATAGTTGTAAGCTACAGCTGATGGATGACTGATGCGTGTACCACATTGGTTTCATCATCACCGTGAGTTTAGTTTGAGTGAATGCCTAGCTGAGTAGCGCTAGTCTGCAGCGCTCTTTCCTTTTCACCGTCAAAAGCTCACGTCTGCGCCATCCGATCCAAACAACAGAAAATTATTATAGCCTTTTTAGTCAAACATCAACAGCCACTAAAATAACTACTCAATGGTAGGCTGAGGCTCATTTAAAAATTATGGTAGTAGACTAGCGCTACATCTAGAACGCTTTGGCTTTTGCCACCCGGAAGAACGTCTATTATTGTTGTGACGTCATGGTGAATTGTCGTACACAGAAACAAACTATCTGTGAACTGAGATATTAGTAACACTTCCCACACACACACACACGCACAATGCTGTGCTGCATTATTCTAATTTGAAAGGCTTTATCTGTGAAAATAAAAGCCAAAAAATACACTGAAAATAAGTGCACGTTTGTGCGGGTAGTGAGTATTTTCTATCTTCATGAAAACATGCAAATTATCCAATAAGAGAAATAGGCAGAGCTATTTTTCATGGCTACAGAAAAATAATTTGTATTGCTTTGTATTTACATTAGCACTTGGGGAGTCAGAACCAAACATATATTGTGCACAAACTTTAATAACTCAGCTTTGCAGCTTTAACTGCGCATCGGAGAGCATAGCAGGATGATTTGTAGTCATATTCCCAGATAGGAGGAACTCCGTTACACTGCGTTGTAAGCGGCAGTGCGTGTGTTCACTGCAGCGCGGATTGAATTGTCCACCCGCAGTTTCTGATTTGAGAAGGACGTTATTGTTATTGTTTGTGTGGCTTGCTTTGTAAGCGTGTTGATGAAGCAAAGCGCCACATCCGTAATCTCGCTGACGTCAGATGAACTCGCCCGGAACATGTCCCAATCCACATCGCCCAGAGCTGCCTGTAGCGCGGTCTCTGAGTGGGGCGACCCGCGTTTAACTTCCCGCCTCACCGGGGGTTCCTGAACGAGCCTTTGTCTGTATTCAGGTGTGAGGAAAATGGCGGCATGATCCGATTTGCCAAAGGCTGGAAGTGAACGAGCTTTATAGGCGTTCTTAAACGGAGAGTAGCAATGATCCAGTGTGTTTGCTCCTCATGTAGGACAGGAGACGTGCTGGTGAAAGTTTGGCAAGGCTTTCTTTAGGTTTGCTTTGTTAAAATCGCCCGCGACGATGAAAGCAGCATCGGGGTGTTTGTTTATGAAGCCGCTGGTAACATCATGAAGGCCAGATAAAGCCAGCGCTGTGTCTGCCTGTGGTGGAATGTAAACGGCAGTGGCGATGACAGAGGAAAACTCCCTCGGCAGATAGAATGGGCAGCAAATGATTGTTAAATGTTCCAGATGAGGCGAGCAGGACCGTGAGAGAATGGTGATGTTCCTGGGGTCGCACCATTTCTTGTTGATCATGAAGCATACTCCACCACCTTTGAATTTACCGGCCTCAGCTGTTCTGTCCATCTGAAAAACAGAGAAGTTCTCAGACGGCATCACAGCTGTGTCCGGGACCGCGGGCATGAGCCATGTTTCAGACAAACAATAGATGTTACAGTCTCTCATGTCCCGTTGAAAACTTATCCTGGCTCTGAGATCGTCCATCTTATTCTCCAAGGATTGGACATTTGCGAGCAGAATGCTCGGGAGAGGTGGGCTGATTGCCCTTTTTCTCAGTCTGTTGCGGACCCCAGCACATTTCCCGCAATGTTTCTTGATTCTTCGCCGTCGGCTCGTCTGTCCATTGTTCAACTCAGCGTTCCGATGAATCTCAGCTGGCCACAGAGGATTGGTGAAAGTGTCCTGAAACAGTCCAGTGTAGCGGTAACCAATGTCCAAAAGTGTTTTGCTGTCATAGCAGATCAATGCAGATGATAAATTTGAAAAAATAGAGAGCAAAAGAGAGTAAAATAATAAATAAAAGCACAGTCTTCGCAGAGCGACCTGAACGGCGACCGAACACTGTGGCGCCATCGATTGGTATTCAACCCAAATCATAAGTATGCCTCTCCCTTTCTCACATTTGGGGCTTGGTGAATTCAGTTAACACTCTATCTGTTTTGTTAAAGGTAGAAGGGGAATTGAACTTCAAGATATCTAATCCTTAGCTCGCTGAAGACGCTACATGTGACGCCGCTGCTGTTTTGCTTAGGGTCCCTTTTTATTACATTTTATGATTTGTGTATCCTGTTGTGAACGGCCTTGTTGAGCACTGTTGGCTCTGGCCTCCTGAGTATGAGCCTTGCATCCGATGGGCTGTTCATTATTCTCAAATTTGATTGTCCATGAATGTATTTGTTTATTTATTTTTATTTTTATTCTGTTTGCAGTGTAATACTGCGCGGTAATACCAGGTGTGTGGTTTTCCTAAATTCACTCATCGTCCTGGCCTTCTGGTGCCATTTAGGGGCTGTCCTGCTGCTTTCGCTGTATGTGTCGCCAGGGAACTGGCGCACAGTGTCTGTAAACCATTGTTTGGATTTTTTATTATTTAGTGTAATTTGTGTACATTTGTGATTGTGACTGTTAATGTCTGTGTCTTTTTCCTCTAGGAGCCAGGGTAGATTCGGTGTGGAATGGGGGAGGCTAGCTGCTTCATTCAGTGGTGTGTGCTTCACGGTGTGCTGTGTGTGCTGACATAACTTCCTTATGGTGTGTGCGCATGGTGTCTGATTTGATGTGAATTTAAGGTGGGTTTGAACGACCTCCTGAGTTACAGCCAGCCTGCCTTGTTCCCGCAAAACCTGGCTCTGGAGAATTATTGTGATGTTGGACATGTCTCACGAGAGAGAGTTTTAATGTCTTTTATAATAAAATATATTTTTATAACGATCTCCCATCTCACGATCGATTCCTTTGCCTTCAATTGGTAAAACTTACCTGTGTCCTTATTCAAAGTATTTCCCTGGTTTTCCACCAGGGTGGCATAATCAGATTAACTGATTAGTGTTTCCCACACACGCATTACCACTATGCGTCCAAGGCAGAGGGCCCACAAAGTCCACCCCTGTGTACTCCCAGGGAAACTGGGGACATATTGGAACCAACTGGCAGACAGCGCAGGACCCCACATACTTTTTCACATCTGACAGCATGTTAGGCCAGAAAAATCTCTATTTAAACCTTGCCACCGTTTTAGTCACACCCAAATGACCTGCAGTGGGATGATCATGAAAATACTCCAACATAGACCTCCTGATAGTCTAAGGAGCATAAAGCTTAAACTGTTCATGGGGTGCAATGTACAAGAAGATTTTGGGTCCTTGTGATATAGAAGACCATTAAGAACAACGTACAGGGGATCTTCTTCTGGGGACAAACTTACCATCCTCCAATACCCCGAACAGCTCTCCAATGTCCGGAACGTTCAGCTGTAAACTTCTCAAGTGATCCATGTCCGTAAACAACACGACAGCAAGGAATGTGACGCTGTTGAAAAAACTGTGATGTTGTTGGACACTCCAGGTTTGAATGAATGAATGAATGAGGCATTTATATAGCGCTTTCATATGTGCTACTGTACACCGAAAGCACTTTACACTCATGTCAGGGGTCTCTAATTTCAAAATCAAAGTCCTGCAACTAAAATGACCACCGAGCCAAACTCCCAGTGGGGTTTGCTTGTGATGTCAACCACTTAAGACGGCTAGTACACAAGATGGCGCCGCGGATGGCTGCTTCGGTGTGGAGCTCTTCAGCTTTTGTTTTGCTTTTGTTTGTTTGTTCTGCTTTTAGTCATTCTTTTCCGATCAGTTTCACCAAAGACGAACTACTGGACATTAGGAAACACACACCAGCGGGGGAAGCGAGCCGGTGCGCTGGTTAAACTCCTCCACACTCCTCTTCCCAGTATTCATCTTGCTAATCTCCGCTCTCTTCCTAATAAAACGGACGAACTGCTTCTCCTCACCCGGATTAACAAGGATTTTTCCAACTCTGCTGCACTGTGCTTCACTGAAACCTGGCTGAGTGAAGCCATACCGGACAACGCACTACATCTGCCGGGCTTCCAGCTGTTCCGAGCAGATCGCATCACGGAACTAACCGGAAAACGAGAGGTGGAGGTTTGTGTTTCTACATCAACGAAAGTTGGTGTTCAGATGTAACAACGCTGAAGAAGATGTGCTCTCCTAACCTAGAGGCCCACTTCATAAACTGTAAACCTTTCTATTCACCGCGGGAGTTTTCCTCGTTTATTCTCGTGAATGTTTACATTCCTCCAGACGCGTGTGTCAGCGCGGCAGTACAACAGCTGGCTGAACAAATAGCTGAGACTGAACAAAAGTATCCAGACTCTCTTTTAATCATTCTTGGGGATTTTAACAAAGCAAATCTCTCCCGTGAACTGCCAAAATACAGACAGCACATTACATGTCCCACCAGAGACAGTAATATTCTTGACCACTGCTACACCACAATAAAGAATGCATATCACTCCGTCCCACGGGCAGCTTTGGGGCTTTCTGATCACTGTGTGGTTCATCTTATACCGTCCTACAGGCAGAAACTGAAATCAGCTAAACCTGTAATAAAGACTGTAAAAAGATGGACTAATGAAGCAGAGCGGGACCTACAAGCCTGCTTCGATTGCACTGATTGGAATGTCTTTGAAGCTGCTACCACTGATCTGGATGAGCTCACAGATACTGTAACATCATACATCAGTTTCTGCGAGGATACATGCATTCCTACCAAGACATTCTTATCATTCACTAATGATAAACCATGGTTTACTGGGAAACTCAAACAGCTTCGTCATGCCAAAGAGGATGCTTACAGAAGTGGGGATAGGGTCTTGTATAACCAGGCCAGGAACAGACTGACAAAGGAGATCAGAGCTGCTAAAAGAAGCTACTCTGAAAAGCTGAGAAACCAGTTTTCTTCTAACAACCCTGCTGCTGTCTGGTCAGGCCTGAAGAATATCACCAATTACAATCCCCCCGACCTGCTGAGAATCAGCATCTGGCTGATGAGCTGAATGCATTTTACTGCAGGTTTGAGAAACCCAATCTCACACCTCACACCCGCTCTGATCTGCACTTCACACGTCCCCCAACACCTCCTGCACCCCCTCTTCTCCCCCCCGCCATCCAACCTGAGCTTAAGGTCTGTGTGGAGCAGGTAACCAAAATCTTCAAAAGACAGAAGATAAGGAAAGCTTCAGGCCCAGACGGCATCTCATCTGCTTGTTTGAAGGCCTGCGCTGACCAACTGGCCCCAGTCTTCACGCAGATCTTCAATAGATCATTGGAGCAGTGTGAAGTTCCCCGTTGCTTCAAACGCTCCACCATCATTCCTGTCCCCAAAAAACCCAAAATCACTGGACTTAATGACTACAGACCTGTCGCTCTCACATCTGTGGTCATGAAGTCATTTGAAAGACTTGTTCTGGCCCACCTGAAGGACATCACTGGACCCTTGCTGGATCCTCTTCAATTTGCCTACAGAGCAAACAGGTCTGTGGATGATGCAGTCAACATGGGACTGCATTATATCCTGCAACATCTCGACAGACCTGGGAGACAGAAGGATCTTATTTGTGGACTTCAGTTCGGCCTTCAATACCATCATGCCTGATCTTCTTACAGCTAAACTGACCCAGCTCTCCATGCCATCCTCAATCTGTCAGTGGATCACCAGCTTCCTGACAGACCGGCAGCAGCGAGTGAGACTGGGGAAACTCACATCCAAGACTCTCACTACCAGCACTGGCGCCCCCCAGGGGTGTGTTCTCTCCCCACTGCTCTTCTCGCTGTACACCAATGACTGCACTTCTAAAGACCCTTCTGTGAAGCTCCTGAAATTCGCAGACGACACCACCATCATCGGCCTCATCCAAAACGGTGATGAGTCTGTTTACAGACTGGAGGTTGAACGGCTGGCTGTCTGGTGCAGTTATAACAACCTTGAGCTCAACACGCTCAAAACAGTGGAGATGATAGTGGACTTCAGGAGGAACAGCCCTGCTCTGCCCCCATTCACCATCATGAACAGCACAGTGGCAGCAGTGGAGTCATTCAGGTTCCTGGGCACCACCATCTCTCAGGACCTGAAGTGGGACAATCAGATTGACTCCATTGTAAAAAAGGCCCAGCAGAGACTGTACTTCCTTCGTCAGCTGAGGAAGTTCAACCTCCCACAGGAGCTGCTGATCCAGTTCTACTCGGCTGTCATTGAGTCTGTTTTGTGCACATCCATCACTGTCTGGTTTGGTTCAGCTACCAAATCTGACATCAGGAGACTACATCGCACAATCCGGACTGCAGAGAGGATTATTGGTGCCCCTGCCAACCCTCCAGGACCTGTACTCTTCCAGAGTGAGGAAGAGGGCAGGTAAAATCATCACAGACTCTGCTCACCCTGGACACTTCCTGTTTGAACTGTTACCGTCAGGACGGCGACTCGATCACTGGCCACTAGAACATCTAGGCACAGGAACAGTTTCTTCCCACAGGCCATTTCCTCTTGAACAGTTGAATACCCCCACCCCCAACCCCCAGCACCCCAGCACCCCAGCCACCTTTAAGTGCAATACTTTGACTGTTTAGTGCAATATATTCTAAACTAGTGCAATATATTCTTAAATGTAACTGTGACCTTATATATATATATATATATATATATATATATATATATATATATATATATATATATATATATATATATATATATACCTTTATTTTATTTTGTACTATTTTTCATATTTGTATATTTGTGTTCATGTTGTGTTGTATTGTATATGTGCACTGGAAGCTTCAGCACCAAGACAAATTCCTTGTGTGTGCAAGCACACTTGGCAATAAAGCTCTTTCTGATTCTGATTCTGATTCTGATTTGATCGGAAAAAATTGTGACAACTTTTCTGGAAGGAACCTGAATCACGACAGAAGCTCTCATCATAAAATCCATGACCCAAGATGAGCAGCGCTGAAAGGTTTTGGATGACTGTAAAACGATGGTAAAAGCACTGGCCCATGAAACCAAACTGTAGCCAAGCTAACCCCAATGGACAACACATTGCCCCATCTGCAAGTTATAAAGGAGGCACAGACCAAGCTGTTGTTTTGAAAGTCCTCCCAGGAACAAATTTTGAAAGATCTGCTCTCACGGCTGAAATGGAAGCACCCGTATCCAGGGTAGCTTCAAGTACCTGGCCGTGAAAATTGACCTGAAGTTCCTTGTCAGATCGTTCTGGTGTTTATGTCTTACCGTTTGCTCCCACCAGTCATCTCTCTCATCTCCAGCATCCTGTCTGTGTTTCCTGTTTGAGTTGGAGTATGCTCTGTTCTGAGTTTACTGGGGATCAGCATTTGTAGTCACCTCTCTCATCTCTGGTTTCCCATCTGTGTTCCTTCAGATTTCTCTGCCTGGTTACACCGAGGATCAGCACCTCTCGAATCAGCAGACACAACCCACTGCAGTCTGCCCATTACCAAGGACGGACTCCTGCTCTTCGTCCATCTGCTTATGTTTCCTGGATATTGTGCATTTATCAATAAATAGTGTTGATTACACTCACTCTTGGATCTTCCTGTTTTACAAGCTTGACATAACAATCTGACCAGTTATGGATCCAGCGAGTGCTAATGAACTGAGAGTGATTTTGTCCAGTAACAATTCTCGTTTTGACCAGCAGGAGGAGCAGATCATTGCTACAGGTCGTGCCGTTCAGGCTTTGGTGGCACAGGTCTCGGACTTGATCACTCGATTCCAACAGCTAAGGACCAACTCTGCCCATGCTCCCACTGTGCCCAACCTATCATCTGTCATTCATACCGACAATCATTCTGCCTGCACGACTGAACCTCGCCTTCCACCTCCTGCTGCCTATGCTGGTAAGCCTCAATTATGCCGTCCCTTTCTGGCCAAATGTTCTCTGTTTCTTAATCTCCAGCCATCATCCTTTCCTGCGGAAAAGTCTAAGGTGCCTTTTGTAATAACGTTGTTATCAGGACGAGCGGCGCTGTGGGGAACGATGATTTGGGAACAACGTCATCCATGCTACACATCTTTTCAGACATTTAACGTCAAACTCAAGAAGGTGTTCGATCGAGCAGTCTCGGGCAGAGGCAGCATGGAAGTTGACGGATCTTCACCAAAGTAACAGGACTGTTACTGACTGTAAATGGAACAGAGAGGCGCAATGGGACATGTTTCTGTATGGGTTGGCCGACCGTATCCAGAATGAGATCTATTCGCTGGAGTTACCCACCGCACTTGACGATACACGCACGGCTACAGTGTCGTGATTGGCGCTTCCAGAAGAGTCTGATTCCCAAGGTGGAGGACTTAACTTCCAGTGTCACCAGCGATATGGTCGGTCCCTCTTTCAATCCTGAACCCATGCAGGTGGACAGAGCTCGCCTATCCCAGAAGGAGAGGGAGCAATGCTGAAATTAGGGACTATGTCTATATTGTGGTGCTGCATGACATATGGCCGCTAAGTGTCCGGTAAAGGTGGGCTGCCACGCATCATCTTTGTGACGCCTTGGTGGATTCTGGAGCGGAGGGTACTTAGGGTACTTTCATTGACATTGACCTACTCACCAACTCAGGATACCAGTGGTTCATCTTACTCACACCATTTCCGTCAATGCACTGAGAGGACAACTGTTGCCGTCTATCACACAGTCTACAGGGTTGGTGAGTCTCATCACATCAGGCAACCACACGGAGGAGATTCAGTTTTATCTGATAGACTCCCCCTTAGCTAATGTGGTGTTGGGTCATCCCTGGCTCATTCTCCATAACCCTCACATTAACTGGCGCCAGAACACTGTCATGTCTTGGAGCAAGAATTGTCATCCGTCTTGTTTGGTGTCTGCCTCTTCTTCTGTTTTGCAGGATGAACAGATGGCTCTGTCTAATGTGCCCAGTGAGTACCTTGACCTGAAGGAGGTGTTCAGTAAGTCTTGAGCTGCTTGTCTTCCTCCGCATCGCCCTTATGACTGTGCTTAGTGCCAGGTAAGTCTCCACCTAAGGGCAGTTTATACTCACTTTCCAACCCAGAGAGGGAGGCCATGGAGAAATATATTTCTGATTCTCTAGCTGTCAAACTCATTTGCTCTTCCTCTTATCCTGCAGGTGTGGGGTTCTTCTTTGTGGGAAAGAAGGATGGTTCTCTGCGTCCTTGTATTGATAATCGAGGACTGAACAACATCATGTAAGGAATACCTATCCTTTGCCGTTGATGTCTTTGGCCTACGAGAGACTGCAGGGTTCCTCCTTCTTCACTAAGTTGGACCTTCGTGCTTATCGTTTGGTCCACATTAGGGAGGGGGATGAGTGGAAAACCATTTTTAACACCCCCAGGGGACATTTTGAATATCTGGTCATGCCCTTCGGCTGTTCAACTCCCCTGCGGTTTTCCAGGCACTCGTCAATGACGTGCTGAGAGATATGGTCGACCAGTTCATTTATGTCTACCTGGATGACATTTTTATATTTTCTTCATCTCTCAAGATTCAAGAGATTCAAGATTCAAGAGTTTTATTTGTCACATACACAGTTATATACAGAATATACAACCGGCAGTGAAATGTAAACAGGTCCGCTCCATGGACAGTGCAAATTCACAGTTAAAAACACAAGGAAGAAATTATATAATAGAAATAGGATAAAAAAGTACTATCTATCTATATATATATATATATATATATATATATATATATATATATATATATATATATATATATATATATATATATATATATATATATATATAAAAAATAAATAAATATGGGTACGCCATCCTGTTTAGATGTCGTCCACCCAGTTTCAAACCGAGCAGGCTCTGGTTATGACTCAAGAAGTACAGACTCTGCTGCAAAAAGAGGCTATAGAGAGGGTCCCTGTACCAGACAGGGAGTCAGGGTTTTACAACCAGTACTTCATTGTGCAAAAGAAGGATGGGGGACTGTGCCCTATTTTAGATCTGCGCGTCCTCGACCGCTCAGTAGCAAAGCTCAGGTTCAGATGCTTACACTTAACAAATTATATCTCAAACCCGAAGTCTGGTTTGTCATGATAGATCTCATAGATGCATACTCTTGTGTCTCCATCCTTCTGCAGCACAGGAAATACCTGAGGTTCGCTTTTGGGGGAAAAGCGTACCGATATCGGGTGTTTCCCTTTGTTCTAGCTCATTCACCCCACATGTTCATGAATTGTGTGGATGCAGTGCTAGTCCCCTATGCGTATACTGCTCGTCGAGATGTTGTTCTTGCGCACATGAGGGAGTTAGGGCTGAGGCTCAACTCCAAGAAGAGTGTTCTTTCTCCAGTCAGAGAATAACGTATCTAGGTCTGAGTTGGATTTCGGTCTCTATGCAGGCCCGCTTATTAGAGTCTCGCATAGGGTCGATCCTCTCAGCAGTGAAGGGGTGAAGCTAGACCAGTCACTCACTGTCTAATAGTAAGAGACAGTGGTGGCTTAAGACCAAGGGGTTTCCCCGAGGGGAGCCCTTTCTCGCATAGTCAAGGCAATGCGGCAGCGTCTCCGCACCCTGGTTATATGGAAAGGCCCTTGGTTTCTGGCCCAAGGCCTGTCACTGGGGGCAATGTGTCAGTGAGTATCCCTGTCCACGGATGCCTCCCTCACGGGCTGGGGGGGGGCGACCATGAGTGGTCCCTCAGCCCAGGGCTTATGGCAGAACTGTCGTCATTTGTGGCATATAATTGTCTGGGAATGCTGGCGGTGCTTCAGGTTGAAGCACTTCCTGCCATACCTCACAGTCTCTATACAGGTCCAATTATTAGAGACTCGCATAGGGTCGATCTTAGACCGGTCACTCACCGTCTAACAGTAAGAGACAATGGTGGCTTAAGACCAAAGGATTTCCCCGAGGGGATCCCTTTCTCGCGTAGTCAAGGCAATGTGGCAGCGTCTCCGCACCTATGTGGCTATGTGGAAAAATCCTTGGTTTCTGGTCCAGAGCCCGTCACTGGGGGGCGCCGTGTCAGTGAGTATCTCTGATCACGGTTGCTTCCTTCATGGGCTGGGGGGCATCCATGAGTGGTTGCTCGGCCCAGGGCTCATTTGTGGAAGCAGACATCCTGTTGAGACAGGGGCCGAGGCCCGGGGAGTGGAGACTCCACACTGAGGTGGCGGAGCACCTTTGGGAGAAATTTGGCAGGGCCAAAGTGGATCTGCTGGCCACACACAAGAACACTCTTGTCGTCTCTGGTTCTCCTTAATGCCTCCAGCTCCTCTTGGACTGGACGCCATGGTACAGGAGTGGCCAAGGCTGCTCCTGTATGCATTTCCCCCAATTGTTCTGCTTCCAGGAGTTCTAGAGAGAGTGCGCCCGGACGGGGCTCATCTACTGCTAGTAGCCTTGTTCTGGCCAGCCTGAGTTGGTTCTCGCACATTGTGTCGCTCCTCCACGGCTCTCCTCTGGAGATTCCATTCAGGAGGGACCTTCTCTCTCAGGTGGGCGGTGTCATCCTGCACCCTCACCCGAGGTGTGGAAACTGTGGGCTTGGCTTCTGAGGGGGGCAGCTCATAAGTGCTGGTCTCTTAACTGAGGCTGTTGAGACCATTCTACACTCTAGAGCTCCCTCCACGAGGAAACTGTACACTCGAAGTGGAGACTCTTGACCTCATAGTGTAGAGATCGGCTGTGGGATCCAGTTAACTGCCCTGTGAGCGCGGTGCTGGAGTTCCTGCAGGACAAGTTCTCCGCTGGGTTAGCCCTCCACAATAAAGGTGTCTGTGGCAGCCTTAGCAGCTTACCACACTCCTTTGGGTGGTGTTTCGTGGGGGCTACATCCTCTAGTTACTTGTTTCCTCTGTGGCACTTTGAGGCTAAGACCTGTAGTACGCACCAGGGTGCCAGCCTGGGACTTTGTCCTCCAAGACCTTTCTGAGGCTCCTTCGAGCCGCTTGAAGAAGTTTCTGAGAAGTTTCTCCCTCTTAATAGGTTTATCCTTCTTGCTTATGATATCTGGAAGTTTAGGGTTTTTTCTAGCCCCTCTGTGGCACCCTCAGGCTTGGAACTACTCCCGGTCTATGAGTAGGCCGGGTTATGTTCCGTAGGTTCCCACTATCCTGTGAGACCCTTAGTACGTCAGGCCTTTGTCCTCCTCCTTCTGACGTCACACCGGGAAACTTCTGCTTGCCTGTTCGTGCATTAGAACAATTGTTCATTCGTTACGAGCCACCCTCAAGAGGGGGTCTGACTTCAAGCAGAGTATAAGCAAGTGGGTGGTCGAGGCTACCTCACTTGCTTATGTGGTGGCCGGGCAGCCTTCTCCCTGGCTCTCCGGGCCCACTCAACTAGGAGTATGGCTGCCTCACAGGCGCTTTTGGCAGGGGCCTCCCTGCATGATATTTGTGATGCGGCAGGATGTTACCTCACCACACACCTTTTTCAGTTCCTACGAGCTAGACATTAACGTTACTCCGGGGGCTCGGGTGCTTGCCCAGACAATATCACAGGCGGGCATTCCGGCTCCTATGGGGGCATGGGTATTCTCGTTCCCAAAGTAGTGACGCAGCGCAAGTTCCCTTGAAAGGGAACGTCTAGGTTACGACTATGATTACAGGGAACGGGACGCTGCGTCACCCTGCCATACTCCCCGCATGCCCACAAGCGTCTTGCTTCATCCTTTCTCAGAAGCTAGCGGCGTTTGTTTGCCGGTATGCTTTGTACCTTCCGGGTCTATGACGTCACCCGCCTATGATGTTCCGTCTCTCCATTGGACTGATTACACACGTGCTTCATGCCGCAATCACGCAGAGGCATTCCCAAAGCGGTGACACAGCGTCTCGTTCCCTATTCAGGGAACTAAGGTTACAGTCGTAACCGAGGCGTTTTCTCCTCAGTCGCATTAAGCTGTTGAGGAGAACGGTAGGTGTAAAATCTCTCTCCAGTCAGACAAATAAAATATTGTCAGAGATGATGTTATTAATCTTTTAAGGTAAAAATTGTTCTTTCAAAAGTGCTTTATTTCATATTTGAGTTATAAGTGATTTAGGATTGACTGATAATCTTTCTCTGTATTTTCTCGTTGCTTATTTTCACATGTGCATTTATTTCTGGCAGTTGTGTGACTGGATGAGCTGTATATCACATCTTTGTGGTGTCATTTCATGTATTTCAGTCAAGTAAACACGAGTGAGCTCAGTCTACGTCTCCGTGTGGTCCTTCCCGGGAGGGTCGAAATGAAAAGCGCAACACCAGAAAAAGGGGGTTACATATGCAGAGGAAACACTGAGGTGGAGACTATGCTAAAACAAATCTGAATGTCATCAGCATAGCAGTGGAGGTTAAATCTGTGACGTTCAATCATTTGTCCAATCAGTAACACATAAATAGTGAAATGAAGCTGTGTCATGATGTGCTTCAAGATAAGTCCGCAGGTTGTGTGAGTTCATGGCCAGGTAAACATGTCTATTCACTAAATCTTCCATCCAATAGCATTGCAAGACTGAACAATCGTTATTGCAGCACCACAGTAGAAATGGAACGGTTAACAAACAAGGAGAACAGTTTGGCCCGATGAAAAAGGGGCTTCACCAGTCTTGTATGTTCTGTATCGTCTTAGGAAACTCAAAGGCTCATACGCTTTTGAACTGAAAATGAGCGGCGTTTTATTAAGTTCAAATACAGAGCAAAACAACTGTAGGAGTGAGAAATCTGGAGAAGGGGTATAAAATGGCCTAACTCACCGCAGCGGTTCTCTCTGGCTCTGCCGCAGATCGTTCGAACTCAGTGGGATATAGCGCCACCAGCACAGCCGATAGGAAGCACAATCTCATTACTGCAGTGTTACCTAAAGAACACTCAAACTATAATATATGACATATACTATGACCCTGGAGCACAAAACCACTCCTGCGTCTCACGGGTATATTTGTGCCAATAGCCAACAATTCATTGTATGGGTCAAAATTATGCATTATGCATTATGCAACCATGCCCCTCACACCAGACTCAATCACTCCTCCCACACGGTCCCAATCACCCGAATTCTGAAGCACCTGTCACTAATCATCAACGCCCTTAAATGCTACCCTCAGCCTGCACTCACTGTCCGGTCTCGTCTTGGACAACTCGACTCCCACGCTCGTGGATCCCATACCGTCTTCCCGTGTCTGAGTATTACCCCTGTGATCGCTTTCATCCACCTGGACAACGCTACCAGAATCTCCGCTACAGTTAAGGCCTTCTCTATCTCTCTTCAGTCCCTTCCGCGCCTCTTCAGTTGTCTGCTGTTAATAAAACGTATCTGGGTTCACTTACGTCTGTGTCTGCCTGTTAATCATGACAAGATCATTAAGATCATGTTCTATGAAGATATTCTTTAAATTTCCTACCGTAAATATATCAGAAATGTATTAGTAGTAGTAATATGCATTGCTAAGGACTTCATTTGGACAACTTCAAGCCAAAGACGGGTACAACTTCACAACTTCACGCCGAAGACTGATTTAATGAGGATGTTGTGTCGATGCAGCATTTACGGGGGGAGTTCATTTGACACGCTCTCTGCAGACATTTCAGGGATGCCCAGGATGTCCAGGCGCTGGTCCACCATCTGATCTGGATACGGCCCGTATCCGGCTGACTGCAGTAAACCTCAGGATAAACAGAGAGACTAACATTAGCGTAGATGCCATTCTTCTTATGATGTAACGAGTACATCAGGTGTTATGGGAAGTGTTCCCGGTTCCGGCTGACCTAGTTAATGCAGCCTAACAATCATTTACTGATTTGAATAATAGAGATTGATAATGTTTTATGTGTAAGCCATGGTAAAGAGATGCGTTTGTAGTCTAGATTTAAACTGACAGAGTGTGTCTGCTTCCTGAACAATGCTAGGTAGACTGTTCCAGAATTTAGGCGCTAAATAGGAAAAGAATCGACCGCCTGCAGTTGATTTTGATATTCTAGGGATTATCAACTGGCCAGAGTTTTGAGACCGCAATAGACGTGATGGAGTATAATGCGTTAAGAGCTCGCTCAAGTACTGGGGAGCTAAACCATTTAGTGCTTTGTAAGTAATAAGCAAGAGTTTAAAATGTATACAATGTTTAATAGGGAGCCAGTGCAGTGTTGACAGAACCGGGCTAATATGGTCATACTTCCTTGTTCTAGTAAGAGCTCGAGCTGCTGCGTTTTGGACCAGCTGGAGTTTGTTTATTAAGCGAGCAGGGCAACCACCCAGTAAAGCATTACAGTAATCTAGCGTTGAGGTCATGAACGCATGAACTAACTGTTCAGCATTGCATCGAAAGGATGTGCCGTAATTTAGATATATTTTTAAGATGGTAGAATGCAGTTTTACAGATGTTAGAAACGTGGCTTTCAAATGAAAGATTGGTATCAAAGAGCACACCCAGGTTCCTCACTGACGACGAGGACTTGACAGAGCAGCCATCGAGTGTTAGACAGTATTCTAGGTTACTACTTGCAGAGTTTTTTTGTCCAATAATTAAAAATTTATTTTTTCTGAATAAAATTGCAGGAAATTACTAGACATCTTGTGAATTGGTAAGTTTCGTCAGGGCGTGAAGAAATATAGAGCTGAGTATCGTCAGCATAACAGTGAAAACTAATGCCATGCTTCCTAATGATATCTCCCAGTGGTAGCATGTACAGGGTGAAGAGCAACGGTCCTAGCACTGAGCCCTGCGGTACTCCATACTGAACTTGTGATCGGTGTGACATCTCTTCATTTACTGCTACAAACTGATAACGGTCAGATAAGCCAGGCATGGCATTCTCTGGAACTTGTCCTCCCCATCTTCTGGCAGGTCAAGTTCTTAGCAAAGCAAAAACAGAAAACAATTAGATAATTTAAGCATTAAATATACAATTTAGATCAAAGAAATCGTACTTAAGCAGTTTTTCTCAATCACTTTAGTACATTTCTTGAATCATTTGAAAGCATTTCTGTATCTCTCAAATGTAAATCTGAATGTCAGTGAACATGTCAGTGCATCAGAATGACAAGTCCTTGTGTCATTGCTTACAAACAGTCAATATGTTCAGCATGTTGTAAGCATTTTCTGATATAAACTATGGCTAAGATTTTAATGACAATGATTAAAAATGCACAAGGTTGCACTTTTTTCTGTTTGTATTATATCAGTTTCAGCAGTAAAAAGTTATATATTGCAAGAGTTTGGCACGTCACAGTTACACTTTTACTGTTTGTACTGTAATTTGTTGACAGAGCATGCCATTGTGATGCAGAAAAGAAAAACACAATCTTAATCCATTTCAGAAATGTATAGAAAATGACGTTCAACCATTTTGCGTGTAGTGATTTAGTAAGATTATTCACCAGAGAACCAGTAGAATACATTATACTCAACATGATAAGCAACTGATAATGCAGGAATCAGAAATGCATAATCATTGTACATAATCATTTGCATAAATGTGTCAACGCATTTGATGTGTTCAAAAGAATAAGAACATTGCATTTATTATGTGCTCAGGTGACTACATGGTGTGGAAGTTGAAGTAGTTTTGAGAATTTCAATTCAGATCTGAGAAATGCACCAAAGTGACTAAACACACTGCATTTTTAACATTCAAAAATATATTTGTCACTATAACCACACTCACCAACACCTCCAATCTCATCCTCCTCCTCATCTGACCCCTCCGACTCCATCCACAGTTCATTCTGCTCGTCTCCTACACCTCTTGGCTGCGCCTGAGAGACAGCACCATCTGACTCACAGCTCTGCTCTCGCTTTTTATCCCTGAGAAGCCGGACAGCCTTGATGATGTTGGAGCCGTTATCTGTCACAATGAGCAGCACCTTGTCTTCTTCTATACCCCATGCATCAAATGTCTGATCAATGCAGCAATGGACTCCCCTGTGTAAGCGTGCTCCAAGTGGGGCAGGTTAAGCAGGCCATGGTGAACCTGGCCTCCAGGCGGATGGTAAAAACAAGCTGTCCACCCATAAAAGATGATGTTAATCCTCTCTTGCTCCAACCATCTACACATAGGTTCAGCTTCCTTGCATCCTTAATGATCTCTTTTAATTTCAGCTTTGCCGTATCCATCTTAGCCCCAATAAGGCTGTTGGCTCTTGCAGCTCCAGGTGTTTTGAACTTTGGTTCGAGTACATTGGCAAACTTTTTGAAGGCAATTGACTCACACAGTCGTGTAGACTTCCCAGTATCAATGAACAGATTAACCAATGCTTCCTCCCACTTGTGGTGTTCCTGTGTATTAGCTAACCAGCAGCTAACGGGTCGCTGGTGAAAGCACTCCTGTAGTGTTCTCCGTCCTGCGGTTGTCTCCGTCATGCTGCCTGGCCCTGTAACGTTACCGGGTTAGGTTCTGTTTCAGGGGAGGGGTTCTCTGTGTTCTCCTTTACCTTGCTTTTATCTGACACAGTCATATCGAAAGTAATCCCAAATAGGACTCTGCCGCTTTCGCTAACGCCATGATGCCATGGAATGCTGGAATTGTTTGTTTGGGGAAGAGAGGGGGTGATCAAAATAATTCCTTCATTAATAATTTGTTACACAGAACTTTATTATATTAAATATGATTCACACCTTCACAAAATATACACATTTAACACCCCATACAAAATGTACACCCCACTGAAATTCTTTTACCTCTTACAAAATCCACACGCCGTACCAAAAATCTACACATCTTCTATACAGAATTCACACCCTATACAAATACCACAGCTGTACGGTTTTCACACCCTATACTAAATTTACCCTATACAATAGCCTACTCATCTGGATTGAAGCAGCAAACATTCAGTGTAAGAGTAAACAAATGACATAACATTATTTAATATTTGAATCACAGCTTATATAGTATTTTGACATTGATAACCCAAGTGCATTTTACCTCAAACTTGCGACTAGTTAACTTTCTAAAGTAGCAATCGCTTCTCGGGTCGACATTAACACACTGACAATATATTTAAACCACTTTTTAATGTGTGATTGTCTAAAGGTGTTCACAAGATACCAACCTTTCACGAATTTACTTTCAATGTCGAACACTCGTTCTCATGGAGATGCGGTGTGCACGGAGGGGAGGGGCTGTGTGTGTGTGTGTGTGTGTGTGTGTGTGTGTGTGTGTGTGTGTGTGTGTGTGAGTGTGAGTATGTGTATGTGTGTGTGTGTGTGAGTGTGAGTGTGTGTGTGTGTGTGTGTGTGTGTGTGTGTGTGTGTGTGTGTGTGTGTGTGTGTGTGTGTGTGTGTGTGTGTGTGTGTGTGTGTGTGTGTGTGTGTGAGAGTGTGAGTATGTGTATGTGTGTGTGTGTGTGTGTGTGTGTGTGTGTGTGTGTGTGTGTGTGTGTGTGTGTGTGAGTGTGTGTGTGTGTGTGTGTGTGTGTGTGTGTGTGTGTGTGTGTGTGTGTGTGTGTGTGTGTGTGTGTGTGTGTGTGTGTGTGTGTGTGTGTGTGTGTGTGTGTGTGTGTGTGTGTGTGTGTGTGTGTGTGTGTGTGTGTGTGTGTGTGTGTGTGTGTGTGTGTGTGTGTGTGTGTGTGTGTGTGTGTGTGTGTGTGTGTGTGTGTGTGTGTGTGTGTGTGTGTGTGTGTGTGTGAGAGAGAGAGAGAGAGAGACGCAGGGAAAGGAAATGCAGCTGAATGTTATTTGCTCTATGAAAGACATTGACAAAGACGAAAACTAAGGACATTTAATCTATAATTTTATTTTATTTTAGTTAGTTTTGCCAAACACACATTACAGGTTTGGTTAGTTATCATTTTTTTGTAATGCCTAGTTTTTATTTCTATTTCAGTTAACGACAATGTTTTTTCCCACCTAGTTTTGGTTTTTTGTGAGATAACAACACTGCCTCCAGTCATCCTGCCTCCACCCTCCACGCAGCACACTCTCACGCTACAAGAAGTCAAGTCAAATCACCGTTATTTATACAGCGCTTTTAACAAGTCCAATTGTTTCACAGCAGCTTCACATTGTTAACAGGAAAATAATGCAACAGAATTTGTACAGCCGTTCTGGTGAAACGGTGATGTTATCCAGCTAATTTCAAGTATCATATAGTGTCAATGCGGGCAGATCAGTAATATAGATGAAATTTAGGAGTCCCCAACTGAGCAAGCCAAAAGCCAGAGGCAACGGCGCTGTGAGATCCGTTTCTCAAGAACACCAAGTGAGATGTGTGCTGAGGGCAGTGAACCCAAACAAGGCCGCTGGACCAGATGGAGTACTCAGCAAAGTGCTGAAGGCTTGTGCAGAACAACTCTCAGGGGTCTTTACACAGATTATTAACACCTCCCTTACACAAGTCTCCATTCCCACTTGCCTAAAGACTGCCACAATTGTCCCTGTTCCCAAAAAACCTGCAGTCAGTAGTCTTAGTGACTACAGGCCTGTAGCCCTCACTTCAGTGGTCATGAAATGCTTTGAAAAACTGATTGCTGAGAACATGAAGGCAAGCCTTCCTCACAGCTTTGACCCCCATCAGTTTGCATACAGAGCAAACAGGTCGACAGCAGATGCCATCAGCACAGCCCTTTACACCGCACTGAGCCACCTGGAGTTGCCAGGATCTTACGTTAGAATGCTGTTTATTGATTATAGTTCAGCATTTAATACCATTATCCCAGGCATACTGTTGGATAAACTGCTGCACCTAGGATTTCCCCTCTCTACCTGCACCTGGATTTTGGACTTCCTCACTAACCGCCCACAAACAGTGAGAATTGGTTCCCACTCCTCCTCCACCATCACAATTAGCACTTGGCCTTTATTCCCTGTATACCTACGACTGCGCTCCCATCCACTCCTCCAACACCATTATTAAATTTGCAGACGACACAACAGTGGTTTGCCTAATAACAGGAGGAGATGAGTCAAAGTAAAGGGAGGAGGTCCAGGCACTGTCCAAGTGGTGTAGTAACAATAACCTGGAGCTGAAAATCAAGGAAATGGTCATTGATTTTAGGAGGAAAAGGAATATTTTAGTCCCACTCCAGATCAACGGCGATGAGGTAGAGCGGGTCTCCACCTTCAAGTTCCTGGGGACGATCATCTCCGAGGACCTCTCCTGGACTGATAATACAACGGCCATAGTGAAGAAATCCCAGCAGAGGTTGCACTTCCTGAGACTACTCCGAAAAACCAATCTGCAGGTGACTTTTTACTGCTCCACCATCGAGAGTGTCCTTGCATACTGCCTCACACTGTTCAGTTGCAAATAGGAAGGCTCTGCAAAGAGTTATCAAGACTGCTGGAAAGATCATTGGCTACACTTTTCCCTCTTTGGAGGAAATCGCAGACAGCAGGTGTTTGTGATTTAATAAAGGATAACACCCACCCTGGACATGGACTGTTCAGCCTCCTGCCTTCTGGGAGGCGATACAGGAGTCTTAAAAGCAAGACAAACAGACTAAAAGACAGTTTTTTTCCCATGGGCTGTAAGGACTCTGAATGGGGACAAGACTTAATATATTCTATTCTGCTTTTAACATGCAATACATTTTAAAGGTGTAATCTACTTCTTAACATATAATGTGACTACTTTTTAAAAAATTTCTTGGCACTGATCAGATGGGGCACTATAATTTCGTTGTACTGCAATGACAATAAAGCTTCTAAAGTCAGCCCGTGACCAGAGTCCGGAGAGGGCCCCAGCCCGTGACCAGAGTCCTGAGAGGGCTCCAGCCCGTGACCAGAGTCCTGAGAGGGCTCCAGCCCGTGACCAGAGTCCGGAGAGGGCCCCAGCCCGTGACCAGAGTCCTGAGAGGGCTCCAGCCCGTGACCAGAGTCCTGAAAGGGCTCCAGCCCGTGACCAGAGTCCTGAGAGGGCTCCAGCCCGTGACCAGAGTCCGGAGAGGGCCCCAGCCCGTGACCAGAGTCCTGAGAGGGCTCCAGCCCGTGACCAGAGTCCTGAGAGGGCTCCAGCCCGTGACCAGAGTCCTGAGAGGGCTCCAGCCCGTGACCAGAGTCCTGAGAGGGCCCCAGCCCGTGACCAGAGTCCGGAGAGGGCCCCAGCCCGTGACCAGAGTCCTGAGAGGGCTCCAGCCCGTGACCAGAGTCCTGAGAGGGCTCCAGCCCGTGACCAGAGTCCGGAGAGGGCCCCAGCCCGTGACCAGAGTCCTGAGAGGGCTCCAGCCCGTGACCAGAGTCCGGAGAGGGCCCCAGCCCGTGACCAGAGTCCGGAGAGGGCCCCAGCCCGTGACCAGAGTCCTGAGAGGGCTCCAGCCCGTGACCAGAGTCCTGAGAGGGCTCCAGCCCGTGACCAGTGTCCGGAGAGGGCCCCAGCCCGTGGCCAGAGTCCGGAGAGGGCCCCAGCCCGTGACTACAGTCCTGAGAGGGCTCCAGCCCGTGACCAGAGTCCGGAGAGGGCCCCAGCCCGTGACTACAGTCCTGAGAGGGCTCCAGCCTCTCAAGCCTCAGAGCCTACCACTTTTTCTGTGACGCCCACAGAGCTTTTTCAGAGCTTGCCCAGAGTCCATTGTTACACCTCCAGACACTAGTGAGTTTTCATTGTGTTCTCTACCTTGCAAGCAGAGGAAGAGGAAGGTCCATGTTTTACAGTCCATTGTTCTCCCAGAGTCTCCCTTCCAGAGTCGGTTTCTTGCCTGTGTTGTCAGTCGTTACAGGCTTCCTGTATGTGTATGTGTGTGTGTGTGTGTGTGTGTGCGTGTGCGTGTGCGTGTGCGTGTGCGCGTGCGCGTGTGTGCATGTGTGTGCGCGTGCTAGCTGGTTCTTCTGGCAGTGCTGCTGGTCTTCCATTCCTGGAGGTTCTTTCATCCGTGGATTTGCCCATTGCGTCCCTGTCCTGCTGTTCCTGCTCGCTTGCATCTCTTTCTGTCTGGATTCTGTTATTCTTGTGACTCTGGACTTCCTGTTGATCTTCTTTATGTGAAACTTTAGTGTTAATAAACACAACTAACTCGCTTTTGGATCCTGTGAATCTTTTCCTGATCTATCAGGCTGACAGGAACTGAGAGTGTGTTTTTAAATAGATAAGACCACTCATTTTTTTCTCATTTTTGCTGGCTGGCTGTTTTTGGAGTGTTACTGCCGACCCTTTGTGGAGTATATCCGTTTCCTTGGAGGGTTGGATTGCTCGTCCCGGAGGACTTTAAACAGCTGGACAACATACAGATACTGCTCACGGATTTGTCATCATTGCCGGTGAGACTGATCTGACTCTGTACATAGTACACGCTGGACTGAGAGGCTTACATACACACACACACACACACACACACACACACACACACGTACATATTTTCTCTAGTTGTGCCATTGTTTTGCTCGGTATATTATGTTGTTTTGTAAATACATGTGGGATTTTGTCTATACTATTTGACTTGTCTTTTGTTATTATACTCCTCCATTCTTTTGATCTATTTAAACGGAACAAATGTTCTCCTTATTTAGTTTAAACTCTACTTAGTTGTTTAGTGGAGTATTACAAATAAATGTTTGGTCATTAAACTTGTGAAACTCATTCTGCACTTGGGTCCTATCCTTCACAGATCTGTGACAACGAATGGAAAAAAACCAACTGGGATAAAATAAACGCAAGTTACCACAAACAGCTTGAGTTCCACACCAACAGATATTCAGACTTAACCTACCTGGGGGTAATAACAGCCTGCACACCACCGCGGAGCCGCACACCAAACACTAGTTCAGCACCCGCACCACGGGACGGAGCTAGCAATGACGCATACCCAGGTAGCCTAAACTCAGTCTCTATATAGGCAGGAGTTGCTGATAGGCTCTCAATAAATACCCTGCCACATATAGAAGGACTAGAATAACAGCATTCATTTGGTGTGGAGATTGAATGATTGTCTTATTCTGTGTTGCAGGTTCAGACACGATGAAAGGCATTATTCCCAAGAGCAAAGCAAAAGGCACTGACATCTGTTCATTGAGCAGATACGATTACATAATCCGCTCTGATCTCGGCTGCTATATGAAGACATGGGATTTACATGGCAGTTCAGGTATCTCTGTTTTCAGTCTGCACCCTGCCTGCCAAAATGGAGACCATTACCTTGGAGGTGAAGATGGCTACTTCTACATCATCAAGGGTGATTCCTACCGCAGAGTGTATGACCTGACGACAGACAGTGGTGCTAAGGTTTACAACCTTCATCCCAACTGCCAGGGCGGAGACCACTACCTCGCAACCAATTACTATTTTACATCAT
>CM031951.1:8018857-8093857 GCA_018749465.1 Paracanthobrama guichenoti | reverse complement strand
TGTTTACTGTATCTGAGGAAAATGATGCAGCACGATCTGCTGGTCTCTTCAAAGGAAGATTACAAACGGCGAACGCCAAATGATTACACGTGACCATTTTGTTTTGGTGGTTGTCTTGACGATTTGAGTACAGGACACTTTCACTTTAATGGTAGCGTTTGACTTTAAAAAAAAAATGTATTTGCCTAAAACATATGGAGATATTCCTAGATGTTTTGATTCTCGTTCCATAATTTAGGGCAGCACAAATTCACGTTCATTCTCACACACGCGCATACACACACACCTTCAGTGAAATGGACTCACAAACTGTTTCAGCGTCGCATTTAGTTTGCTGATGCTGATTGCCGTAACTGATCCTCTGATGCTGCTCAGGTCGCAATTTCAATCACACACAGCACGGAGCAGGAATATCTGGACCACAGCCAATCAGAGGCAAAGACCCGCCCCATCTCTGTCTCTGATAGGTTTAGACCGTGACATGATCCAACCATGAGTGTGTGAGTTCAGTCAAAGAAGAACAAACGCTTCGTTCGTGGAGAGGCAGCTGAGCGGATGCAATGACGTTAGGTGCACCGATGCGACACAAACATTTTGGTCACACGAGTACCCGGGCTCCGGTGATTTATTAAAGCAGCTCTGCTTTCTGGGTAATTCAGTCACAATCTGAAGATCAGTTAGTTCATTTGACTTTGTGATTTCATACTTCTGTCCATATATTAATGGCTAATAAAGCAATAAGTGCTGCCATCTGCTGTTTATAGTGGGCATTACATGTGTGTTTAAGGCGAGACACCACAGGCAAAAGCTTCATGCACCTGTCAAATGTGAGATTTTTGCTTTTCATAAAATGCTTTTCAGATTAGTGGAAAGGAAACATCCAAAATGATACTTTTAAGTGTGTCTTTTAAAGCACTTTATCTTATTTTATAGAAAAAAAGCTGAGATGGCGCCGTTGTGTTTTTCTCTCTTTTGCTTTCAATTTTTACAAATTTATCATCTGCTATGACAGCAAAACACTTTTGGACATTGGTTACCTCTACACTGGACTGTTTCAGGACACTTTCACCAATCCTCCAATCCTGAAACATGGCTCACGCCCGCGGTGAACTTCAATGTTTTTCGGATGGACAGAACAGCCGAGGCTGGTAAATCCAAAGGCGGTGGAGTATGCTTCATGATCAACAAGAAATGGTGCGATCCCAGGAACATCACCATTCTCTCGCGGTCCTGCTCGCCTCATCTGGAACATTTAACAATCATTTGCCGCCCATTCTATCTGCCGAGGGAGTTTTCTGCGGTCATCGCCACTGCTGTTTACATTCCACCACAGGCAGACACAGCGCTGGCTTTATCTGGCCTTCATGATGTCACCATTTTTTAACAAAGCAAACGTAAAGAATGTCTTGCCAAACTTTCACCAGCACGTCTCCTGTCCTACACGAGCAGCAAACACACTGGATCATTGCTGCTCTCCGTTTAAGAACGCCTATAAAGCGCGGTCACTACCAGCCTTTGGCAAATTTTCCTCACACCTGAATACAAACAAAGGCTCATTCAGGAACCCCCGGTGAGGCGGGAAGTTAAACGCTGGTCGCCCCACTCAGAGACCGCGCTACAGGCAGCTCTGGACGATGTGGATTGGGACATGTTCCGGGGAAGTTCAGCCGACGTGAGCGAGTTCACGGATGTGGCGCTTTGCTTCATCGACACGCTTACAGAGCAAGCCACGCAAACAATAACAATAACGTCCTTCTCAAATCAGAAACCGTGGGTGGACAATTCAATCCGCGCTGCAGTGAACACACGCACTGCCGCTTACAACGCCGGTCTCCTATCGGGGAATATGACTGAATACAGAACGTCCTGCTATGCTCTCAGACGAGCAGTTAAAGCCGCAAAGCTCCGTTATAGGGATCGAGTGGAGTCTCATTTCCAACTCAACGACTCGCGGTGCATGTGGCAGGGACTGAGGACCATCTGCAGTTTTGGATCTAAATCCTCTGCAGAGGTGAACGCTGATCCGTCGCTTGTGAATGAGTTAAACTCTTTCTACGCTCGCTTTGACTGTAATCGTGGCAACGCGACTCCGCCGGAGTCAGAGGGAATCACTCAGAGCAGCAACAACCACGTGATCTCTGTCTCAGAGGATGAAGTTCGGAGGGCACTCAAGCGTGTGGACGTCAGGAAAGCTGCCGGGCCAGATGGTATTTCAGGTCGTGTTCTGCGGTCTGGCGCTGATCAGCTCGCCGGGTTGTTTACATCTATCTTTAATGAGTCCCTCGCTACATCTGTGGTCCCCACCTCCTTCAAAAAATCCACCATCATCCCTGTCCCTAAGAACAGTAACCCCTCTTGCCTAAATGACTATCGTCCAGTGGCTCTCACGTCTATAGTCATGAAGGTCTTTGAGAGACTCATTAAAAACACCATTTGCGCCTTCATTCCTGACACTTTGGACCCTCTTCAGTTTGCCTATCGTCCCAATAGATCGACTGAAGATGCCATCTCTCATGTCCTCCACTCCCCTCACTCACATCGACAGCAAAAGTGGAAACTACGTAAGGCTGCTATTTATTGACTATAGCTCAGCCTTTAACACCATAGTTCCCATCAAGCTAACCTCCAAACTCCTGGATCTCGGCCTGAATCCTTCTCTCTGCCACTGGATTGAGGACTTCCTCACTGGCAGGCCTCAGGTGGTGAGAATAGACCAGTCCACCTCCACCTCCATCACCCTGAGTGTGGGAGCTCCACAGGGCTGTGTCCTGAGTCCCCTGCTCTACTCTCTCTACACACATGACTGTTTGTCCACACACAGCTCCACCTCTATCATCAAATTTGCTGATGATACTGTTGTCCTGGGCCTCATTTCCAACAACAATGAGACGGCATACTTGGACAAGGTGGAGCATCTAACATCATGGTGCCAGGACAACTGTCTCTCTCTGAATGTTGGCAAGACCAAAGAAATGATTGTGGACTTCAGGAAGAGACAGCAACGGACATACTCCCCCCGCATGATCAGCGGGTCACCAGTAGAGAGAGTGAGCAGCTTCAAGTACCTGGGTGTAAACCTCTCCGAGGACCTGACCTGGACTGCTCACATTCAGACACAGGTGAAAAAAGCCAGGCAAAGACTGTACCACCTGCGCCAGCTGAGGAAATTCAGGGTTTCACCAGCTATCCTGAAAACTTTCTATTTAGGGCGATAGAAGTGTATTAACTCAGTGCATCACAGCGTGGTATGGGAACAGCACCAGTCATGACCGCAAAGCCCTGCAAAGAGTCGTGCGCTTATCCGGCGTATCTCAGGGTCAGCTCTCCGTCTCTGCAGGACGTCTACACCAAACGCTGCAAAGGTAGAGCTACTAAGATCATCAAGGACTCTAATCACCCTGCAAACCCTCACTTCACGCTGCTACCATCTGGTAGCGCTTCCAAGCCTGATGGCCAAAACTGAGAGACTCAGGAGGAGCTTCTTCCCCAGGCCATCAGACTCCTGAACTCAGTCACTTAACATCACGTGACTTCACTTCAGGATAAACATCGATACACTGACATTGCACTGCACTTTCTGTTCTCGTTGTTACTGTGTAACAACCTGTTATAAACCTGTTTGCACATTATACTCTTATACATTTGTTAACCACATATTTATAAGTCTACAGTTTACTCACTGCACAGTCTACTTCAATTATTTTATTCCACTTTATTCTTTATTTATTTTTTTTCTACTTGATTATTTATAATTCTACAGATATATATATATATATATATATAGTACTTTTTATTCTATATATATATATATATATATATATATATATATATATATATATATATATATATATATATATATATATATATATATATATATAAAAGTACTTTTTTATTCTATTTCTATTATAATTTCCTCCTTGTGTTTTTAACTGTGAATTTGCACTGTCCATGGAGCGGACCTGTTTACATTTCACTGCCGGTTGTATATTCTGTATATAACTGTGTATGTGACAAATAAAACTCTTGAATCTGTTTCTGTCAGTGGATTTCAATCACAACACATGTCTTTAAAGGAGTTTATTCTCCTGAAGAGCACTTCAGTGCCAATTACACACACCACACTTCAGTTTGATTCATGCCTATATTGAGTTTTTTACTGAGGGGATTGTTCATGTGTATATTATTTGATTTTAATGTTTTATTCCTAAACTGTTGACCGTATATTGAAGAGATTTTCGATCTCCCCTGTAAACACCTTTGACTCGGTGTCAAAAAAGGACACCTTTTAAACCTTTAGTTTTACAAATCATCACATTAAAAATAACATTAAGACTGGATCATATTTAGAGCTTTGAAGTGCTGGAAAAAGTGTGAAGCTTTTGATCTAAATTGACATGCTTTTTGAATATTGTAATTGTGATCTTGTGCGCTCACATCAGTCTCCTCTCAGGACCCCATAATTGACTTGACTTGTGTGTGTGTGTGTGTGTGTGTGCAGTGTGGTGAGTGCGTTCCTGCAGCATCTCTCGGCTCAGCTCCTGCACAGCTCCAGCGCTGCTCCGGCCGGACTCGTCCACCATGTGCTCGACCTCTACACCACTGAACTGGCCCGCGTCGGCTCCGCTCAGGTACGGCACTGGTCCATAACAGGAGACGGGACTGATTTCAGGAAGGGTTGTGTATATTCTGACACACACAGAGTCTTAGTGCTTGACAACCCAGAGATAGAAACACTAGTGTCATGAGTATAGATGTGTCTGATCTCTGTTTTTCTCCTCCAGCTGACTGCAGAGCAGAACCTGACCTTTATTGAGCCCTTCTGCAAGAGCATGGCCAAGACCAAAGAGTACGCCCTCCAGCACTCGTTCAGCTCACATGTACACTCTCTAATGTGATGTTTGATATTCATTATTCTTCCTGCTCTTCAGTCGGGTCCTGCTGAAGGCCATCGGCAGCAATGTCTTCGACACCATCATTGACCAGGTTCCTTTCGCCATCGACGATCTGCTCCGAGAGCTGCGTCAGGCCGACGGGGAAGAGCTGGACGCCCGTGACGGATCTGAAGGCCGACAGGACGGCAGAGAGCTGAAGAAGAAAGCTCAAGCTGCTCAGGGTAATGGTGGGTGGGTCGACTAAACCCTGACCGCAGCTAAAGCCAAGCGTTTCCAGCATAGGTCACAGCAGGTCAAATTACACTGTTGAGAGAGCGTTTAATTATTGCCTTCTAAAATAATGAAACGATTACAAGCATTATACTCAGATTATAGTATACCACAGTGTCCCGAATCATTTAACTTTGACTCTTAACCCTTTGCACTTAGACATGCATGAAACCAGCCGTCACATTATCATGCTGATGGTCTCGGCTGCGTGTGGCGGGAAAAGTACAGGAGTTGTAGTGATGTCATTAGATTGACGTTTTGTTTTTTGTTGATCGTCAGATTCTGAGGAGGACTGTGATGATGAAGATGTGTGTTCACTTCCAGACGACATGGAGCGTAAGAATGACTATGCATGTGGACCGGTTCTTCAGGTGTGTTTCCTAGTGTTTGAGTTGAATATTCTTCTGTGAGGTGTGACTGTAAGGAATGATGACTGCCATAGTGACCGTGGCGCACAAATGTGGTGTGGGTTCACATTGCCAGAGCAGATGAGCGAGGTGTCTGATATGGGTTTAGAGCAGCCTGTGATCGTGTGTGTGTGTGTGTGTATATAATCATGGTGTTTTGTCTTCACAGTTTGACTATAGTGCGATAGCGGACAGGCTTTTTGAGGTGGCCAGTCACTCAAATATACCAAGCTTTAACCGCGCCAAGATTTACAAGTTTGTCAAAATGTAAGTAGTGATTTGTTTTTGTGTGTGTTTGACATTGAATCATGCAGACATAAATGAACATAAGTTTTGTTTGTCTTTAAAATCTTCCTCTTTGAATCTCTCTCCCCGCGGGATGAAGTTTCCGAGACTTGTGTGAAGGTAAACTCCTTTACTATCAGGCTTTGAGGGAAGGGGCGAGTGTTTCTGTGCCGTGTTGACTGTTTTCTGTGGTGTGTTTGGTCAGGCCTGTTCCCTCAGGATAAAGTGGAGGACGTGTCCACTGATGAAGACGAGTATGACGACGGCAGACGGAGGAGGAAGACCAAGAAACAAATAAAAAAACTGGCAGCACGCAAGAAAGCCAAAGGTGTGTTTGTTTAGTGGTCATCAGTTTTATTCATTTTGAAAAGTGAGCCGATGTCGATATTAGGACTGCGCGATTTGGGGAAAATGTCTAAATGCATTATTCAGTTTATTCTGGCGTGTTTTTTTTTTTTTTTTTTTTTTTTTTTTTTACAAATGGATAGTATGCATGTAACATTTTGTGATTTATATATTAACGACTAATAATGCTTATTATGATTAATATTATTGCTAGGGTTGGACGATGTCTCCTAAATACTATAGGTTTACTATATCTCTTTACATAAATATTATTTTCTACTTAACTATCATTTAGTTATTTTACTAACCCAACTATGACCTTTCCAATAGGCTGCGCGTACATTTCGCAGTCCGTTATGGAGCGGTTCAATTTTGATTTTGCATAGTTTTTTAAATGTTCATTCGTGTAGTTCACATTACCATTATTAATTTTTTCTGTTTTCTTGTACAAAATGTAATATTTTAAGGTAAATGTACAGTGTAAGACATAGGCTAACAGTGTCAAGATCAATATTTGTGTAGCCTGACACGGTATTTTCACAGACTAACCAGAGACTACAGTTTTTAAAATAGCATGCATTAGTTATTGTCAATTTAATTTACAGAGCAATCCCTGCAAAGGTTAACTATAGAAGAGACTAGGATTAGCGTGTGTCGCACTCGCAAGACTCGCTACGGGGTGGCTCTCCATCGTGATGTCGGTCAGCCATTGTCCATCGGCACAACCCTAATTATTGCTAAATAGTAATATTTCTTATTTTGTTAAATATTTTTATTAAAATTTAAAATGAGTTATTATTTTACATTACAAACTGCAGTGTTATCTGTTAACATGCAGGCAGTCTATGACTAAAAATCACTAGAAAGGTCTAAGGATGAAATATTATTTTATTATTATTACTATTATTATTATAAAATCAAAGGTATGCAAAATCAAGAATGAGTCGGTCTTTAATATGAAACATGAGCCTCTTATGCATCCACTGTGGGGAAAACTCCTGTACTCTGGAGAAATGGTGAAGATGGTACATATTGTCATATAAATATATTTAGAGAAGTATTATTTTTCCTATTTTTAACCCAAAATAGGATGTAGTGAGCAGTGCTGGGCTCTAAACACACTCATGTTTCACTCATCCTGGAGGCCAGAGGGCGCTCTCGAGCACAAACACCACGCACGCCTCAGGGGGAAGTCATAATGACGCTTGCAGGAAATCCCTAATGTGAAGCTTGCGCTGTAGCTGAATAACAAGAAGATAGAAACGCTTTAAACATGAAGACAATAAACACGACTGCGACACTATATGGTGTATCTGAGTTCTTCAAGCCTTCAAACCTGCTCGGGTATTCTCATAATAATAAAGTATATTATAATGCAGTGCTGATCAACATGCAGTACTCTAAAATAACACACTGGGCCTCATTCTGTGATGACGCCACACCAGCTCACACAAAGGACATTTCAAACATTCGCCTGTGAGTTTAAACGTGCTATTAAATGTCTTTTGTTAGACTGGTTTATGAACCCTTCGCATCACTAGTTTGTGAAGACGCGTGCTGTTTCTTTAAACGCACGTTATAAGCGACCCAGACTCGCAGATGGAGCAGCGTTTACTCCTGACCACACACTGGGCATATATTTATTTATTAATATCACAGCCTTTGCGCTTTTATAATCCCACATAACCCACATCACGATTGTGGTTCAATTACAATTAATCGTGCAGCCCTAGTCGAAATCAACTGAGCTCTGTGGCTAATTATAGAAGTCATGATAATATTTATTTTACACAATTTTGCTTCTCAATGCTCAAACCCAAAGCACATTTTTATCTTTTATCTCTGTGAAGCGATTCGTTTGGATTATACTTTTAGTAAAATGTATGAGATCCACTGTGTCCTTGTTTCATATACTTACTACAGTAATAACGGCAAGTTCTGCATAGTTACCAGCAACTAAACCTATAGTAAGGACATGTTAATTAATGTTACTCGTTTCTGAAGTGTCAGTGTGTCCAACAGGTCAGTCGGAGACATCAGCTGACCCTGACAAATCCCAGGACACCAAACAAAAAAACAAGAAAGGCAAGAAGAAAAAGAGAAAGAACGGAAGTCTGAAGAGTGTTGAAGGAGAGACGGATCAGCAGAGCGACGCACAAACACCGGTCGAGCCCTCGGACCCTTCAGAGACGCAGGACGCAGAGAAACCAGAGTCTGATGCTGAGAGAGCAGAGCGAGACAGAGAAGAGCAGCCGGGTGGAGTCAAACTGCTGAAGAAGAGACGGAGGAGGAAGACCGCTGTGAAGAAGACCAATGAAGACGCCTCGGAAGAGATCGTGCTGAAAGACGACGGAGAAATGGAGTTAACATGCTCGATCTCAGCCGGAGTGGACGAGCCGTCAGAAGATCAGCGGGATTCACAGGAGACCACCGACTCCAAAGCCTCACCCAAAACACTGATCAAGAAGAAGAAGAAGAAACAGAAGGACACGGCTGTCGACGTCCCGGAGCCAAGCACCAATGGAGACGCTCATCAGACGGTGACGCTCATGAGAGCGAAGAAGAAGAGGAAGCAGAAATCTGGCCCTGCCGAGCAGATCAAACCAGAGAGGAAGAGGAGGGTGAAGGAGGAAGATGTGAAGGTGAATGGACACGCGGGCGGGGCGAGCGCCAAGAGGCCGAAGGTCATGGGTGTAAGTCTTTCAGGCTCTCTGACACATTTGCCCTCTTAAAGCTGAGTCACTGAACACTTCCCTTCCCTCTCGTTAGGAGGCGTCAGCACTTCCTGTAAAACAGAAGCAGTTTGTGCTCCGGCAGAAGAAGGCCCCCACACCCCTCTTCTGCAAAGCTGCAGGCTACATGCTCAGCAAGAAGGTACAAACCCGTCTCCTCCTCTATAGAACCTCTTGCGGAGTTATGAGATTTAGCACAGAGAGCGAGGACAGTCCCACACGTTCACCACAGCAGATCCGGAGTCTCTGACTCAGTCCCTCTAGCGCCACCGCCTGTCTGAAATTTGACTTGCGTTTGTGTTAGTAACTTTTGAACCGTAAGGGCTCAAGTCGATTTGACTGCACTCTATCACGTTATTTTCCATCATGAAAATTTAAAATGTTCTGAAAACCTTTTTCTAACTCCTCCTAGGCGTTTGCTCTGGTTTTCATGACAGTGTAACCAGGTCATCTTCAGACCATGCAGAAAAAAGTTGTGGAATTCAAGTTGATTGGTCAAACCGTTCTCGATTAACATGCGAACGGAGTCGACGAAGTGCCCGCCAAAATGAGCGTGAGGCTATATCTGTGCGGCGCTTTAGCGTGTTCTGACCAAATTACAGTATTAATATCATCTGTGCAGTACATTAGATTCTAAAAGCCCACATTTAACTTAACCCGTCTTAATCTTTCTAATGTTGTCTCTTAATATTTATTTATTTTGTTAATGTTTTCTCCTCCAGGTTATGCAGAAGAAAGTGAGATTTGGCCTGAAGAATAATAAAACCATGGGTATGTGTTTTAATGTGTAAAGGAGTAAACAACAGAAATACTGTCAGTCTGCCCGCTGAAGTCACCTGTGTGTGTGTGTGTGTGTGTGTGTGTGTGTGTGTGTGTGTGTGTGTGTGTGTGTGTGTGTGTGTGTGTGTGTGTGTGTGTGTGTGTGTGTGTCAGAGTTCAGAAAGATGGACCGGAGCTCGCAGGTCAGTCCCGCCAGTCAGTCCCGCGTGCCCTTTGACCCCAAGAGGACGCCGAAGTCCGGCGTGTTGAAGTCGCCCTCGTCATCGCCCGCCGTCACAAGAAGAGCCATGGCTGCAGATTTCTTCTAAAATAAAGCTGCATGTTTTCTTCTTGAAGTTTATTCTGTTGAATCTGTCTCTGTTGAAGGACAGGAGCAAACCAGTGCCTACAGATAGTTTTATATATTCACTTCTGAAGTCTTTTACTTCTCTTCATACATGTGAAGCGAGAGCTGCAGTGTTTTACACTGATCATTCCCGAATGTCATAAATGTTATGAGTGAGCAGTGGCAGAAACGAGAGCTTTAGCGCGGGGGTATGGAGTCCAGCTCCGGGTCTCTGTAATCCTGAAGTCTTTGGGACCGGAGGTTCATCCCTGCTCTAGTGAGTGAATCCCAATCTGAGGAACCGTTAGTGACCTGATGGAGTTCAATCAAACGCATGATATCCGCAGCTTTTACACCATGAAGCGTCAGGTTTGCTCTTCCTGTCCGGATGAACGATGTGTTAACGTGTGTGTGTGTGTGTGTCTATCACGACTGAATAAACTCATCCTGTTTTCGGTTTCACTGAATAACGTCACTTAATCACATTTACTCTTGATTTTGTTGCACTGTTGTATAAGTCAGGTTAGAAATCATTACATTTATGCTGTGTGCTTTAAATGAGCTAAACACAAGAAATGAACCCCAGCGGTCGTCCAGAACACGAGTCGCAGCTCGATCCCTGACGGGCCGCTCATGGGATTGCTGCGGAGCAGAGTGCGAGACTGATTCATCATCTGCTGTAGGTTTAATCAGGAAGCGGTAGAAGTATTCACGCTTATGATTGTGATATTAAAACGCAACACATGCTAGTTAATTTCAAGCAGGAAAACGCTGGAAGCTGCTGACTGGCAGAAGAAATGGAGACTGACTCTTCTCAACACATCCCAGGTTTGTGCATGGCCTGATTGAAGCGGATTTAAGGATTTGTGAAGGGTTCATGCCATGCGCTGTGCTCATGCAGATCACAGTTTTACAGTCGCTAGGACTCATTTCTCAATGCTTGGGTCAGCGTTCTCTTACCTTCATCTTCACAGCAGTTCATCTCACATTCAAAACACTTCATGTGTCAAATCAACTAGCAAACACACGATCACAATGATTTTTGTCAAATTTCTGTACAAAACAAGAATGACTGCTGTTGATGGTTCCCTGCAGTTTGTGTTTCCCTAAAACTAAATCATGTCCCCTTTAGTACAGATGGGGATCGACCTGACCAACACCTGTGTAGGTGTTCCGATTCATTCATTCTGATAGTATTTGAGTTTTTGGATTCAGAATATGTTTCAGTATGGCATTACTGTTGCTCAGTGTTGTGATATGTTATTACTGGCCTGTCGGTATGAGTTTTGGCTCTGATTGATTCATGTCATTTGAAAGATTGTGCCGAAGCGATGATTAATAATCACAGACCCGCATCCACAGGTGCACAGAGTGCTCTATTGAGTAAAAGTGCTACTGGTCAAATATTACTCTGTTACAAGTGAAAGTTGTGAAAATTTTTCTTTAGTCAAAGTACAGAAGTACTTGTTTTTAAAAGTATTTAAAGTCCTCATGAAATCAGAATTGACCCTATTTACTTTGTTAGCACATATTAAAGGTCTTAGGGTGAACAAGTAATCCGTGAGTTAATACACAGAAAGCAATAGTTTGTCGCAGTAATCTCTAATCAAAGTCTGAAAAGTAACTTCTGGTCTGGAAACGGCGATCCTTCTCAGATGATGTCAGTTTGACGGCTTGGGTTTGAAAATGCGTAGCCCCTCCCCTCCAGCCGTTCGTCTGCCGAGAGCGAGAGATGGGGAGGAGGAGCTCTGGAGTCAAACCACGCCCTCTGGTCAACGTTCCCTTTCACTCGGAAAAACGTCACAGCACTGGAGAAAACTCCCTGCTACTCCCGGTTCACTGGGACTTTAAATGTCAAAAGTAAATTTCCTTTTTTTTATGTCACTGCATTATTATATTGTTGTATGAATGCACGCTGTGCCGTCATGGTCGATTAAGCCAGTCAGTGACGCTCCATCCGACATGCTAGCACACGGCCGTCAGTGCTTGTGTAACAGTTACTACGCTCTTTATAAAGTCACTTTAAAGCTGAATGCACGGATCCAATACACATTAAGGTGACCAGACTTCTGAAATGGAAACCGGGACATTTCCTATTTGAGTGGTCAGAATATCACTAAAATCTCATTTAATTATTATCTTTTAATTAAAAATACACTTTTTGAATGTTTTGTTGTTGTGAGCTCCCTATATTATTATTAACATTAATAATTAGCCTATTATGATTTAGTTTGATTATTAGGATTTTTGGTCTTCAACGCACCCTCAAAACACCAAACCAATGAAAACAGTTAATAGTAACCATTGTAAATAAGCAGTTCAAAACAATGTTATAACATGACTTAACAAAAACACATTATATATAATTATATAACTTATATATAAACTATATAAATTGTGCTTACTATCCTTAATTGGTCTTGTTATTTTGCATTTTAGGCTTATTTTAAGCATAAGTATGTGTATTCTGCACATGTATGTGAGTATGTGTATTCTGCACATGTATGTGAGTATGTGTATTCTGCACATGTATGTGAGTATGTGTATTCTGCACATGTATGTGAGTATGTGTATTCTGCACATGTACGTGAGTATGTGTATTCTGCACATGTATTTGAGTATGTGTATTCTGCACATGTACGTGAGTATGTGTATTCTGCACATGTACGTGAGTATGTGTATTCTGCACATGTATGTGAGTATGTGTATTCTGCACATGTATTTGAGTATGTGTATTCTGCACATGTATTTGAGTATGTGTATTCTGCACATGTATGTGAGTATGTGTATTCTGCACATGTATGTGAGTATGTGTATTCTGCACATGTATGTGAGTATGTGTATTCTGCACATGTATTTGAGTATGTGTATTCTGCACATGTATTTGAGTATGTGTATTCTGCACATGTACGTGAGTATGTGTATTCTGCACATGTATGTGAGTATGTGTATTCTGCACATGTATGTGAGTGTGTATTCTGCACATGTATGTGAGTGTGTATTCTGCACATGTATTTGAGTATGTGTATTCTGCACATGTATTTGAGTATGTGTATTCTGCACATGTATTTGTTGGAAGTGTACTGGTTGAGTTTTTTTTTTTATAGGTAATGTTAAGATGTGTGGTGATCACTGCTTTGTCGAGGCTCTGTTATAAAGCACATACAAACATAATTACTGTGGTTTAACATGCATATTTGGCATGTTACCTTGAAGCAATAATGATGTTTCTTTTGGTATTTGACGATAATGGCGCTCTCGGTTACGTTCTTCATGAAGTAGTGGCGGCGCACACCGAGTAGAGTCAGCGTATCTCACAGAGCCATCTGCTGGTGAAAATAATCTACACGATTGCTCCTATAATCTGCAGCTGCTGTATGATGGTTGGGTGATTTTTATTTATTTATTTTTTTCAATATATCGAGATATCTGCGGGTTGTTTTGTACGAGCTGTAAAACGGGAACATTTCCGGGGACAGCTCCAGTCAGGCACAGAACACCAAAAACCGGGAGTGTCCCCGGAAAACGGGATGTCTGATCACCCTAATACACATCCCATAATCTCCCAACGGTTTACGTTCACTTAAGACATAATTAACTGTGTTTACGTGAATGCTCGTTTTGAGTAAGTGCGGAACGAGGCGAAGGAGAGCTCTATTCAGTACTCGTGTGCTGTCTGAGAGGCGTCTTTCTGTGCGCGCACCGGACTGAACTGAGCTCTTCTCTTTCTTCAGGCATTTACTTTGAACATTTTATGAGACATGCCAACAAAACTCATGTTTAATCTTTTCAGAAAACTGAAACACACTTTCTAAGTGTGGCCACGGGGACACACGCTGCTCAGAGGAGCCGTCTCCTTCCATTCTGCTGTAAACTGATCAGTGTTCAAAAAATCCTGGGAAACTTCACATGACCCTACAAGAGTGATGCTGTCATTGTGAAAGAGGAACTCACGACTGCTGTTCGCTCTCGCTCATCTGTTCAGATGTTCTGGGAATGAAGTTGAAGTTTATTTGTCATTACACATGTACAAGTACAGTATAACGAAATGAAGTAACGACGAATGTCCAGAGGTGTTGGGCTGGACCTTATCCAACTGAGCTCACATCATTGTGTATTTGCACCAGTGAAGGCTTTTTTACATGCAGCTCGGCCATATCTGTTCAAAGCAGATGTTTGGGGACTGATGCAGTGATCTGATTTGTGATTTGCTTTATTCACGGGGTTCATGTCATTTGTCTCTGATTTTGGTGTGTGTGCGTGCGTGTGTGTGTGTGCGTTTGTGCGTGCGTGCGCGCGTGTGTGTGTGAAATGAGCTGGGAGGGGTTGTGTTGCAAGGTTGATCTTTTGGTTTGTTGTTAAACTGCTCACAAAAATGAATTTAAAAATGGAAATATCTCCAGAGAACTGTAACCCTTGGCCAAATCCCTGTTAATCGCTACTAGCTAACTTGAAATCTCGAATAATGAAAAACACACACAGAGAATGATGACAGGGTAACACTTTACCGCTAAAAGGTCCCATTAGTTAATGCATCACCTAAAATTAGCTAACAATGAGCAATTGATTAGTTACAGTACTTATTAATCTCTGTTAATGTTAGTTAATGGTTTATTGTTAGTTGGTGTGTAACAGAATTCCAGACTCAGAGACAGGATTATCGTCAAACACCAACAGGGATTTACTGAAGCAGGTGAGTCATGATGAAGTCACAGTTATGATGAGAATATGCACTGATGTCACTTCCTGAGTGGCAGAAGAGCTGCTGCGTGACTGGAGTTAACAGAGGAAACGAGAGTAAAACAAACGGTTATCAGTTTAAACTAAAGGTTGGACTCGATATAGTGTTCCTTTCTTACCGAAGATCCAGTCATCCATGGATACTGACATGTAGCCAGGAATTGTGTTTTCCTGACATTTATATGAGCCTGATTTCAATACAAAAATATTTATCACTGTCAGTCATCACAGTTTCAAGAGTGAATCCAGCATTTATATGCGGATGAGCCTATGCATTGATTGAAGTGTGTATATGGCCACTTGTCAAGAATGGAAAACAAAAGGGTAGCAAAGTTTGTAGATATGGGAAGGAAGGAGGCGGGCACCGGTGAACATTTAAAAGACTTTAATCAAATAAATACAAAATTAAAGTAAAAACCGCAGGCAACCCCTCACACACATAATAAAACATAACCAAAACACAACATAAAGTCCAGGCCTGGTCCTCTCTCGTCCTTCACTGGTGTCGCTCGTCCTTATATGCCTCCGAGCTCCCTCATGGGAGGACTCGAGATCACGCACCAGTCTCGCTCACTCCTCCCGCGTCTCTCGCTCGCCAACCCCTCGCAGGCCGGGGGGTACACCCGAGACGGTGCCTACCCCCCCAATGGGCCCAATCTCCGTGTCTCCCGCGTCTGAGGTATGGACAGACAAGACGAGAGAAACGAGAGATGGAGACACAGAGAGCAACAGGACGAGAGAGTGGAGAGGAAAAAAGGCCAGCAGTGGCTCCTCCGGTTGAGGGTAGCCGGCAGCGAGTCCCGCGTTCCCTGCTCCTGCCCTAAACGGTGGACGGCAGCAGGCTCCGGCTCACCGCAAGCGCCTGCCCGAACTCCTCTGCACCGCGATCCCCCTCAGCAGCGAGGGCTCTCCGACAGCATGTCCCTCCTTCTTCAATGTAGCAAAGTTTGTAGATATGGGAAGGAAGGAGGCGGGAACCGGTGAACATTTAAAAGACTTATCAACTTATCAGACTTATCATTTAAAAGACTAATCAAATAAAAACAAAATTCAAGTAAAAACCATGGGCAGTCCCTCATTGACGACTGCCGCGCACACACATAATAAAACATAACCAAAACACAACATAAAGTCCAGGCCTGGTCCTCTCTCATCCTTCACTGGTGTCGCTCGTCCTTATATGCCTCTGATCTCCCTCATGGGAGGACTCGCTCGCTCCTCCCACGTCTCTCGCTCGTCCACCTCACCACAATGTCTAAAGTGGACCATTGAGATAAGGTGTTTTTGTGAATTTTCTACCAGTCTGTCCTGCCATAATCATGATTAATGTTTGTGACTTCAGCCCTAAGACCCAGGAGCCGTCCCATCCCAGTCCTTCCCCGGAGCTGAAGCAGAAGACATTGTACACTCCTCTGCCGTCGCCCGTCCCGGGCAGAGCCAAGCAGAAGACGAGCAGACCTTCTAAAGGGTCTCGCGGTGTGGACGCTTACGTTTGACGTGTGTTGGTCGTTGGTCGGTGTGTTGGACGTGTTCAGTGGGTCTCCACGTAACTCTTTGACACGATCAGCATTGTGATCAAGAGTTAATTGCTTCATAGAAATAAACTGGACCGATTCTAGTCTATTCTGACGACTGTGTCACGGGTGAAGCCGTTTAGATTCCTCGTCTCAGATTTCTGTCGTCTTTATTCACAGCTGTTAGTCCGTCAGCTCGTGCTGTGTTTGAGTACTTTATCACAGATGAAGCGGAAGAGATGCTAAACAGATGTTTTCATGAAGCAACAGAAACACTTCTCATTAAGTACTTTATGTACTGCTTAACCCTTTATGGTACTGCGTTGCCATATGCCAACAATTCATTTCTACTCATTTCCTTGTTATTCAGAAAAAAATACAATAAACAGCACTATGGGAACTAAAAGGGCAGGCCCACCGGTAGCCAAGGATGTGCTGTCACATGACATTTGGTGTGACTCGCAGGTGACGCTCATTCTCCATCACGCACCGGTCTCTCGTCTCTCGCTCGTCTACCTCACCACAAAAAGTTTTATTCAAATTCTGAATATATTAAAGGCCTATTAATTATTATTTTATATCGCCTATACAGTGCGCAAAGAGCGCTCACTTTATAATCACTGAAAGCTGTCACTCATTCAATGAACATCAAATTCAGTGAACTAACATAAATTTAGGCATGTTGTTTACTATACTCCTCTTCCTAGCACTAAGCTAACCTAAGCTCGAGCTGAAGCTGCTTCCTCGAGCCCCTCCACTGCGGACAGCTTAACCGTATTAGCTTAAAGATTATATGGGTAAACGAACTCGTGAAGCGCATTTACAAGGCATCTTGACTATATCAGTGCGTATGAATCAAACAAATATGCCTAATAATTATATGTTCACAAAGAGCTCAGATGAATAAAAGCATTATATGAATGCATGTATTATATTTATATTAATTTAAAAGCAAAGTTTAATATTACTTGAATATAATAGAATTAGCAGCAAAAGATAAGCAATTTTGTCTCTAAAGTTTTTTAAACTCTCTAAACTGCTTTAATTTGGAGCGAGAGATACAGGGCGAGGGGCTTTACTGCTTCAGATGTCAGTTTACTCACAGCTGATTGGTCCACTTGGGTTTGCGATCTCTAACCCAGAATCAAATGTGTAGTGTAAGTTACTGTCACAATGTGTTTGTGTTTTGTTCATGTTCATGCTTCCTGTTTGTCATCATGTTATGTGATTCCCTGGCCCTCATGTGATCGTGCCATGTGTTCTGATGTCATGTTCTGTCATTGGTTCATTGTTTAATTATTGTTCACAGGTGTGTCTTGTCTTGTCACTAGGCTTGTGTATTTAAGTCCTCATGTTTGCCATGGTCCTGGTCGAGTATTGTTGGATGTAACCCGCTGTTGGTGAGTGTTTGTGCATGCGTCGAGTCTGTTCAAGTCAAGGTCATCGGTTGTTTGGTATTTGTTCACATTGTAAATAAACTGCTCTTGGGTTCATCTAAGCTCGCCTCCAGTGGACGTTTCGTTACAGTTACCATGGTGATGAAACACGTTAAAACCAATCCAATCTCAAAACAGGTCACTCAAACTAATCTCAAACTTACCTGAGTAGCAACTGAACCAGCTTTGTGAACAGGCCACTGGTAAGAAGATCAGGTAAGGAGTCTGTGTGTGCTCTTAACCTGCATTCAAGTCCTGTCGGAAAGATAGTTCAACCTGCAATGTCACTGATACGAGCTTCAAGATTTTCTTCAAGCTTCAGTGTTTACGAGTCAGTTAGAAACATGGCGGAATACTCCCGGTATTCATTAGCTGTAATACGGTCAGGTTTTTCTGCATACAGCAAAGTAAGCTAATTGCTTCACAAAATATGATAGCATTGTAATATAACAAGGATAAAGTTTACATTGGCTTCATAAAATCATTAAAAACATAAAGAAGCAAAACACACCTGATGCACATTCTTGGTCTTGATGTAATGTGTTGTGGAAAACTTTTTCCACACCAGAGAAAAACATCCGTTCTCCAGCGGTGAGGTAATGTATGAGCAGAAATATGACCCGTTGAGGTCAGTATTAGAGTAATGGTTCTCTGAATGAGTAACCAAACTCTCAGAATCATGAAGTGCTGAACTGTTACACATAGCAACTGTTATAACTGTGTTATAACCTAAACTTCAACGTTCATGTTGTTCTTGTTCTCACACTGAGTGACAGTGATGGTCCTCATAAGGGAGGACGATTCTTTCTATTCACACACTTGACCAAAATCAACATAAATCAGATTTGTGCTTTTGCATAACAGTTTGGAAATGTTATAGCGCAATGGAAGTGTTATTGATGGACTTTCGTCGGTTCAGCGGTGGGCCGTCAGGGCCAGCATGTTGCCTGGTCTGATGAGTCTCGATTTCTGTTGAGACATTCAGATGGCAGAGTCAGAATTTGGTGTAAACAGAATGAGAACATGGATCCATCATGCCTTGTTACCACTGTGCAGGCTGGTGGTGGTGGTGTAATGGTGTGGGGGATGTTTTCTTGGTACACTTTAGGCCCCTTAGTGCCAATTGGGCATCGTTTAAATGCCACGGCCTACCTGAGCATTGTTTCTGACCATGTCCATCCCTTTATGACCACCATGTACCCATTCTCTGATGGCTACTTCCAGCAGGATAATGCACAAAAAGCTTGAATCATTTCAAATTGGTTTCTTGAACATGACAATGAGTTCACTGTACTAAAATGGCCCCCACAGTCACCAGATCTCAACCCAATAGAGCATCTTTGGGATGTGGTGGAACGGGAGCTTCGTGCCCTGGATGTGCATCCCACAAATCTCCATCAACTGCAAGATGCTATCCTATCAATATGGGCCAACATTTCTAAAGAATGCTTTCAGCACCTTGTTGAATCAATGCCACGTAGAATTAAGGCAGTTCTGAAGGCGAAAGGGGGTCAAACACAGTATTAGTATGGTGTTCCTAATAATCCTTTAGGTGAGTGTAAAATGAACATATACTGTGTCATAGTCTAAATTTGTGTTTATCATGTTTATGGTTTGTATTTCTGTTGGATTCAGTTTCATTGCACTTCATTTCATTTAATTTCATTCGCCCCTGCACACACTCCTCAATCTTCCACATCTGCCACCATTCACCTTCATCAGTTAGCACTTCAGTTTCTGTCAGTTCTTTGTCTGGTTTGTGTAATGTTGGATACACACTTTTACGTTGTGTTTGCTCTCTGAGATATTCTGATTTACTTTGTATAATAAACATAACTATCATGTTGAATTACCTTCATCATCTTCATTGGATACACTGTGACAGAACATCAGACCAAGTAAGTGCTCAAGTAATCTTGCTATTTGGACCTGGTGCTGTGGTTGTGTGGTTCCACTTTCACGGTTGAGGAGGTTAGTGATGATAAGATTCCACAGTGCCTATCCTCCCAATCTATCCTCCCCATGTCCTCAATTCTCTCCACAAAACCAAGTCCGCTCCGGTGTCGGCTCCAGCCCCTGAGTCCGCTCCGGTGTCGGCTCCAGCCCCTGAGTCCGCTCCGGTGTCGGCTCCAGCCCCTGAGTCCGCTCCGGTGTCGGCTCCAGCCCCTGAGTCCGCTCCGGTGTCGGCTCCAGCCGGAGCAGACAATGGAGGAACCGGAAGGAGCCCGGCAGAACCAGAGGGTTGGAGGTTTGGGGCACAGCTGATGACTCAGAAGTCTGAGGTGGAACCAGAGATGTTCAGGAAAATGCCCTGATTATTTATCCAGGGCATGGAGGATAAGGTGGAGGTGACACGAGGAACAGGCTGGACTTGGAGCTGGGCAGAGCCAATGGCAACTTGGTGCTGGACGACGAAGACTTGGTGCTGGTCAGAGACAGCAGTGACAAAGACACAACTAACAGTTTGAGCTACAGCTTTCCTGTAGCTGAAACAATAAGAGTGTGGCGCTAGCAACACCAAGGTCATGGGTTCGATTCCCAGGGAAAACAAGAACTGACAAAATGTAAAAATGTGTATCTTGATTGCAATGTAATTTGCTTTGGATAAAAGCGTCTGCCAAATGCGTAAATGTAAATGTAAAACTAACAAAATGTTAGGCAATGAACAATGAGGAAAACTGGGAACTTAAATACACAAGGAATGATAATCAACGGAACAGGTGTGAACTAATCACAAACCATGACAACTAATAATAAACTAGAACTCTGGCAAAAGGTGACAGGGAACACTAAACTGAATTTACTGTTTACTGAACTGTTTAACAACCCATCCAATTGTCCAAAACTACTACATTTTGTAACTATACAAACAATAAAGTAATATAAATGTTTATGAATATGTGTTCAGCTTTATGTAAATCCATTTGTTAACTAATGAATAATGCCATCATGTAAAAATGTAATGAAGTTTTTGTCTTTATTGCTATATGGAAAATATAAGCAGTAGTTTCCCATATTTTCCAGTATATTCCCATATATGTTTGTTTGGTAAGGGTGACCTTTTCTTTTATTGATAATTTTCTCATTATTCTTATAATTTTCCACAGTAGGTTATTGTGAAAGCATGTACAGGCTTTGCTGTCTGGTCTGGTTGACAAATGTTTCTCTTCTTTCTTTCTTGCATATTTTTACAGTAAAGACCTGTAGTGACTTAGTGTGACTATAGTTTAGCTTTTTTCATTTAGTAAAAATAACAACTGTGTTGTTTATCTTAAAACTCATATGTGACCCTGGAACATAAGGGTCAGTTTTTAGAAACTGAGATTTATGCATCATCTGAAAGCTGAATAAATCCTCTTTCCATTGATTTATGATTTGTTAGGACAATATTCGGCCGAGATACAACTATTTGAAAATCTGGAATCCGAGGGTGCAAAAAAATCCACATATTCAGAAAATCTCCTTTAAAGTTGTCCAAATGAAGTCCTTATCAATGCATATTACTACTAATAATACATACAAAATATCTTCATGGAACATGATCTTAATATCCTAATGATTTTTGGCATAAAAGAAAAATACCCGTGAGACGCAGCGCTGCTGTTGAGCTCCAGGGTCACATATAATACGTTTTAGTCTAACACTGTTAAACTAAAGGAGATGTTTATCCCGTGTCTTTCTCTTGAAAGCTGTGATGTTCATTTTCTAGGGTTTGAGGATGAACTCAAGTCTTGGTGTAAATATTCCTAAAAAGTGCCTGGTCATAGTTCTGTGCTCTCTTTTACCATTAAGAGTCTGGCACACCCTCCGGTGTGAAATGAGAATATATTACCCAGCTGATCTAGTGCACTAACAGCTACACGCACACAACACCGCAGGAGTGACGGCTGGAGAACTTCAGAGGGACGATGAGCAGCATGGCAAGAGAGATCATGGCGTTTATACTCACCACGTCGGGTTGGGTGCTGGTGTCCTCCACTTTACCCACAGACTACTGGAAGGTGTCTTCAATCGACGGCACGGTTATCACCACAGCCACCTTCTGGTCCAACCTGTGGAAAACGTGCGTGACTGATTCTACTGGGATCTCCAACTGCAAAGACTTCCCTTCAATGCTGGCACTGGACGGTCAGACGCTTTTGTCAAGTTTGTGTGCTTATATGTACAGTAGTGGCCAAAAGTGATGTCCGGTCCAGAACTGACATCTTCACCCAATTTGTGAATATTTTGTAGGCATACTATGAAGCTTGGAGTCGCTGTTGTTTGTTTTGTTTGTGACTGCAACGCAATGAAACATGACAAATTGTGCCGACATAATTTTTGGTCAGGCTGTTGTATAAAGAAATTATGAACACGAGAGAACTAAGCAAATATTAATAATTGATTATTTTGTTTGCTTTTTCATGTCAGTTTTTCTCTCTATGCATTTATTTAAACCTGTATCTCTAGTTTTTTTGCCAAACAATTTTGTGAGATGAATACCTTAACAAAGTTGAGTGTTTTGTTCTTCCCTCATATTTAAAAATATTTAACATATTTTCATGGAACTTGTAGTGTCCTTAAAAACAAATATCCGCTCCAGACGTCACTTTTGGCCACTGCTGTATGTATGTGCTGTATATACGATCAGATTGACTAGTCAAATGGAAGTAAAACTCTTTGTCTGATGTTGATCGTCATGTTTAGTTCATGCAGCTTCAGTGCTGCTGAGACACACACCTTTACTCAGACTGTTAAGATAATCATTTTGTTTGCATTTCTTAATACAAAAGAGAAGCATTTTCACTCCTCATTTCAGGCTTCATGAGCACACACTCTGTACACTCTTTAAAATAAAGCTTCTTTATTAGCGTTGAGGGTTAAATGAAGAACAATTAAAACAATTATTAAAAAATGATAAAGAACAAAAGGTGCTTTATAGTGGAAATGGTTCTTTAGATTATTAAAATGTTCTTCACACTAAGAAAATTTGTTCTTTTATTAACCGGTGGACCCAGATTTATTTATTTTTTCTATGGTGAAACCCCCATTTGAAAACCTTTATTTTTAGGTGTGTAAGTGTGAACACACACACACACACACACACACACATTTGTGTCTTCAACATCAATATACGGCTTGCATTTCATCTTGCCAATGTGTTTTTTTCTAGGAATAATGCTCTCAACAGAGCTGACCTGCAAGGCAAACACACAACAGTCTGAAACTACTCTTTTCCTTCCAATATGTCAATGTTTAGCACTTTTGAGAAAGCTGAGGGCAATAATTTAGATGTATTTATCCGCAGGCTGTTTTCCATTCATTCATTTGGTTTCGTGGGTTAATTAGTAAGCTAATATTTTCCCAGAGAACAGCTAGAAGAGCGTGTGTGTGTGTGTGTGTGTGTGTGTGTGTGTGTGGATACCAGTCTGCTCTTCCATGACTCAAGGACAGACGTCAGGGAAAGAGCTTGTGCTCTACTACAGGCTCATCTCGCAGAGTTTGATTAATTAATCACCATTTGATTGGCCAGATTTAAGAGCTTAGGGTTAAGCGTTCTGTCCAAATACGGAATTATTAAAGAATTATTACACTTTTATAACACACTCACCTGCCACTTTATTAGGAACACCTTGCTAGTAGCGGGACAGACCCGCTTTTGCCTTCAGAGCTGCCTAAATTCTTCATGGCAGAGATTCAACAAGCTGCTGGAAACTTTCCTCAGAGGTTCTGCTCATCTATGATGTGAATCTCTCATCCAGCACATCCCAAAGCTGCTCTATTGGACTGTGGAGGCCATCTGAGTTAAGTGAACTCACTGTTATGTTCATGAAAAGAGCTTTGTGACGTGTGTTACCCTGCTGAAGATGGTCCACTGTGGTCATAAAGGGATGGTCAGAAACGATACTCAGGTCGGCTGTGGCGTTTAAACGATGCTCAGTTGGTGCTAAGAGACCCAAAGTGTGCCAAGAAAATATACACAGATCAGGCATAACATTATGTTTAATATTGTCTAATATTGTGTCCACCTTTTGCTGCCAAAACAACCCTGACCCGTTGAGGCATGGACTCCTCTAGACCCCTGAAGGTGTGCTGTGGCACCAAGATGTTAGCAGCAGATCCTTTAAGTCCTGTAAGTTGCGAGGTGGGTCCTCCATGGATCGGACTTGTTTGTTCAGCACATCCCACAGATGCTCGATTGGATAGAGATCTGGGGAATTTGGAGGCCAGGTCAACACCTCAAACTCGTTGTTGTGCTCCTCAAAACCATTCCTGAAGCATTTGTGCTTTGTGTCAGGAGCATTATCCTGCTGGAAGAGCCACAGCCACCAGGGAATACCGTTTCCATGAAAGGCTGTACATGGTCTCAACAATGCTTAGGTAGGTGGTACGTGTCAAAGTAACATCCACATGGATGGCAGGACCCAAGATTTCCCAGCAGAACATTGCCCAAAGCATCACACTGCCTCCACCGGCTCGCCTTCTTCCCATAGTGCATCCTGGTGCCATGTGTTCCCCAGGGAAGCCACACACACGCACCCGGCCATCCACGTGATGGAAAAGAACACGTGATTCATCAGACCAGGCCACCTTCTTCCATTGCTCCGTGGTCCAGTTCTGATGCTCACGTGCCACTGTTGGTGCTTTCGGCGGTGGACAGGGTGACCCCTGTCCACCTGACCCCTGTCCACATGCAGTGGACCCCTGACTGGTCAGCGGCTATGCCGCCCCATACGCAACAAACTGAGATGCTCTGTGTATTCTGACACCTTTCTATCAGAACCAGCATTAACTTCTTGAGCAGTTTGAGCTCCAGTAGCTCGTCTGTTTGATCGGACCACACGGGCCAGCCTTCACTCCCCACGTGCATCAATGAGCCTTGGCCGCCCATGACCCTGTGGCCGGTTCACCACTGTTCCTTCCTTGGAGCACTTTTGATAGATCCTGACCACTGCAGACCGGGAACACCCCACAAGAGCTGCAGTTTTGGAGATGCTCTGACCCAGTCGTCTAGCCATCACAATTTGACCCTTGTCATTTTTCCTGCTTCTAACACATCAACTTTGAGGACAAAATGTTCACTTGCTGCCTAATATATCCCACCCACTAACAGTAGCCGTGAGGGAGAGATCATCAGTGTTATTCACTTAACCTGTCAGTGCTCATAATGTTTTGCCTGATCGGTGTATAACACACCATTACACCACCAGAAGCCTGAACCGCTGGATCATGTTGTTTATGCCAAATTCTGACCATTCAATAAGAACGTTGCAGCAGAAATCCAGACTCATCCGACCAGGCAGCGTTTTTCCAATCTTCTATTGTGCTTGTGTGAATTGTAGCCTCAGTTTGCTGTTCTCATCCTCTCAGATGAGTGTCACCGGTGTGTCTTCTGCTGCTGTTTGTAGCTCGTCTGCTTCAAGGCTAGACGTGTTGTGTGTTCAGAGATGCTCTTCTGCAGACCTCGGGTGTAACGAGTGATTATTTGAGTTTCTGTTGCCTTTCTATCAGCTCAACCAGTCTGGACATTCTCCTCTGACCTCTGGCATCAACAAGGCATTTTCACTCACTGGATATTTCCTCTTTTTCATACCATTCTCTGTAAACCATAGAGATGGCTGTCCGTGAAAATCCCAGTAGATCAGTAGTTTCTGAAATACTGGCACCAAAAACTAACAACATTCAAAGTCTCTTAAATCATCTTTCTTCCCCATTCTGATGCTCGGTTTGAACTTCAGCAGATCGTCTTGATCATGTCTATATGCCTAAATGCACTGAGTTGCTGCCCTGTGATTGGCTGATTAGATATTTGCATTAATGAGCAATTGAACAGGTGTAACAGGTGCCAGTGAATGTAAATTAATATATTTTAGTTATTACATATAGTAAAATATATCATTATAAGTTATTTTGGATAAATGCATCTGACAACTGAACAATAAAAAAGTCTGGTTCCCTGAGAGGAGGGGATGAGACATTAACTACTTTCTCTGAGAAATACTGAAGCCCTGTTGAATGGAGACAGTAGGATTGGCCAATGACGTTCAAGAATGAACTGGAGCTGGCCTTCCTGCTTCACTCATAATTGTGCCAGTATCTGACTCTATGGGGATCATGTAAAGTCACGGCGTGTTAGTAGCAAAGGTCCAGCTTAGCGACAGCTGCAAGCGAAAGAAACACTGGAAAAGTGGCATTCTCACTGGAATGCTGCAGAAAAGCGCCAATCCGGGCGCCATCCATTGGCGAGCGCATCTCTATGGCGAGCTGTAGTTGGCTTCTTGAAGACAGTCAAGGAGAAGGATTCTAAGGCAATGACACCTCCTTATATAGTGGAAGACCCGCCTCCAGTTTGCGCACTTGAACATCACTGGTTCTACGGTGTGACGCCCTTCAATAGGGCTTCAGTACTTCTCAGAGTTTCCACATTGCGTCAGAACTGCACTCAAAAGTGAACTCATTGATTGATTTGATTGACTAGCTTCATGTTTTCTATTGTTCATCAGGTTATATCCAGGTGTGCCGGGGTCTGATGATCGCTGCTGTCTGTCTAGGTTTCTTTGGATCTATCTTTGCTCTGGTCGGCATGAAGTGCACTAAGGTTGGTGGTCCTGACCAAACCAAAGCCAGAATCGTCTCCTTTGCTGGGTTCAACTTTGTTTGTACTGGTGGGTTTCATTGACATTACACATCACTTTCTCTGAACTCTGAGCACAGATACTCAAATATAATGATGTTCCTCACCAGGTCTGTGTTCTCTGACCGCCTGCTCCCTCTACGCTCACAGGATCACATCAGAGTTTTTTGATCCGATGTATGTTGCGCAAAAGTACGTATCATGTATTTTTTCCTGAACAATTTTCAGTGACTGCAGTGATGCTGGTGATGGAACATTGTGCTTTCTCTAGGTATGAACTGGGCGCTGCGTTGTTCATCGGCTGGGCGGGGTCGACGCTGTGTATCCTCGGAGGAGCTGTGTTCTGCCTCTCGCTGTCTGAAGGCATGAGCAACAGGTAAAGCCCAAAGGCTTCTTACACATAAGCTTCAGAGAATCAGATTTGTTTTTGACCCAGACATTTCTGGGTTTCCGTTTCTGTTTCCCCATTGCAGCAGTTCGCCGTATCCGTCGGACAGAAAGGCTTTCGTCAACAGCGGAGTCTCTCTAATGTCCCGTGCGGCGCCACAGAGTCAGTCGTCACATGCGAGGAGACCTCCTCCAGAAATCATCAGCCCTCCACAACAATTCGACAAGAATGCCTACGTATAACATGCAGTGCTGAAGTATGGTGTAATATCTCGCTCTTTTAGTGCCTTGGGATGGCCAGCCCATGTTGTGTATCAGATGCTGTAATGGTCAGGATTATTATTTGCCTCTAAAGCATGTTCATGTTTACGCAGCGCTGCATGAGATCATGTCATCTGTTGAGTTGTGCTGTGCTCCACCAGTTCGGGTGATTATTCATTTCTGGCATCAGTATATCAGTCCCAGACAGGAGATTTGAGTTTCAATATTGTCTGTTTTGCCAAGTCTCAATAATTAATGTGATTAAGAATGTTTTTGATGTTTAATAAATGTTCTATATAATATTGTTGTAATATATTATTGGGATGATAGAACAAAATAAACTGTGCATAATATCTAACTTAATATATCTGCTGAATTATATTAATTGTGCCACAACTTAGATGATATTTCTGGAAGAAATGTGCATTTAAATTATTTAGCGTCTCACAGATTACGTCTCTGACAGACACATAATATTTATAGTAAACCAGCGTCATGATGTGTGTACAAACACAACATCCGTCCCTTCAGGACTGTTCCTTAGAGGTCAGACCGCAAACTGCTTTCCTCCGCTGAAGAATCGAGCATGTCTGAGTGAGCGTATGCTCAGATGACAGAACGATGAGGAAAAGTCTGATACAGGTCTTTGGATTCTTGTTTTCCACCCTCGGCTGGCTCTTCGTCAGCTGCACGCTAGCTATGAACTACTGGAAAGTCTTCTTTGTAGGCGGCAAAGGCGGCAGCTGGATGATCAAGTCGTCCTGGTATTGGGCAAACCTGTGGAAGGACTGTGTGACGGACACGTCTTCCGTCACCAACTGCAGAGACTATGATGTGCTGTGGGCCGTCACACGTAAGTCCTCTGGGATCCTGAGGGTTGGTTCATGGGAGAGATTGAGTTATCTGACCTCTTGTGCCTCTTGAATAGCTTATGTTCAGGGTGTCCGAGGGCTGCTGATAATCGCCATGAGTCTGGGCTTAGTCGCTGCTGTGCTCTGCTTCATCGGCATGGACTGCACGTACATCGGTGGAAGTGGGAAAACCAAGGATAAAACATTATTCTCCGGAGCAGCTTTTCATTTTGTCGGTGGTGAGCAAAACCATTTCTCGAATATTTATGCATTCAAACTATATGTGCCCTCACAGAAAGTGCTTGGGAATCTGACCTGTGTTTATGCAGTAAAGTGAGGCACAAAGGCTCTCAGCATGGTTCCTCCTAAACTAGTGCGCAGTGAAACTGAGGTGGAACATATCTTAAAGACAAAGTATCGGAAAGTGTTGTGCTTCACCAGTATTTACCCATACGTATATTGAGAAATCTTTTGTGTTCGTCCTCACAGGTGTGTCAGCGCTTGCGGCGTATTGTTTATACACAAACAGGGTCGCCAGCACTGCCCTTTCACCTGCTGTTGACAGAAGTATTATAAGGTACATGATACTCCAAGAAAAGGCAATGCCATACTTTAACTTTAATTATCCAAACTGGGGTGTTATATATTAAGCAGGAAGTGAACATTTTGTCCTCATAGTTGATGTGTTAGAAGCAGGAAAAATGGGCAAGTGTAAGGATTTGAGCGAGTTTGACAAGGACCAGATTGTGATGGCTAGACGACTGGGTCAGAGCATCTCCAAAACTGCAGCTCTTGTGGGGTGTTCCCGGTCTGCAGTGGTCAGGATCTATCAAAAGTGCTCCAAGGAAGGAACAGTGGTGAACCGGCCACAGGGTCATGGGCAGCCAAGGCTCATTGATGCACGTGGGGAGCGAAGGCTGGCCCGTGTGGTCCGATCAAACAGACGAGCTACTGGAGCTCAAACTGCTCAAGAAGTTAATGCTGGTTCTGATAGAAAGGTGTCAGAATACACAGTTACACAATAAGGTGGATAATATTAATGAACACTCTTGCTAAATATGAGCAAAACAAATATATTTTGCCATTTCTGTTCTTAGTCTTCATTCAAAATATTCACACAAATCAAACGTTTAATGGAAGTGAAATTATATTACAGTGTCTTTAACTATTACATACTTGAAAAATATTGTCAGTTGCAGTGTACTTATTGTGTTTATGCTGTATTGCAAAACACTGTAATTATATATAGATGTAATTACAGAAATTAATTACAACTGTAATTACATGCAGGCATTTCTTTAATACAAGTACAATGTAAAAATGTGCATTTACACAATAAATGCATTGTATCAAATAATTAATTTAAACGTAAGTACATAGTAGTTGAAGACTCCTCATGTAAAGTGGGGGTTACACAAGGTGTCATTGTTACAGTGTAATTATTTAAGTACTGAGTAATATGGATTGACTAAATGTACTTTTAGTTTGGTTGCATTGGATCATTTCCTGTTATTACTATAGTAAGTACATGTAACACATAACTGTAAAATAAAGTGTTACCAAAGTGGGACCTAAAAAGTATCTGTACAGCCCTACCAATTCTAATGAGCAAGAATCTGACTGAAGTGTATTCATGTTGTCTGGATTTGTTTTACTTTAATTCTTCAGTGTTTCACTGCTGACGAAGGACACAGTAATGGAAGTTGTGTGGTTATAGGAAAAGAAATAGCTCGATGGTTTTTATTTTGTCATTATGCTATGGAGGGTAGAATGAAGTGAAATTTAAAAGACTATAGCATACTCTCTGAAACTTCTGTATTTCAGAGAAATATATGGTTTATCTTTACACTAGTATAAAATCGATTCAGTGCTTATTATAAGATGTCAGAGGTGTACAAAAGAGGCAGATGTTCTGTTTACTTGCATATATACTCGTCTGTATTATATCTCTGTGCTGTGTAGGTATAGCATTGGAATGCCGATATTCGTCGGATTGGCTGGAAGTTTCTTTATAGTTCTTGGATCTGTTTTATATGCTGTGACAGTCATCCCAACTAGGTAAATAATTGTTCCAGCTTCAACCAAGTATTAGTTCGGGGTGGTTGGGGGAATCACTTATGCAGTTAGTTATTATTATTATTTTCTTCTCTGAAATGTTTTACTTTGGTTTTCAGTGGCATTGCATAGGTTGTATTTTTTATATTAAAGTTGCAAAAGTTTCTTCTGAAAAGTAATCTTTGTTTCATGTTTTCCATCTCAAAAGCAGCTGTTTTAATGGGCTTTTTATATTCACTGTAACAAAAACTAACAATGAGCAATATATCCATACAGCATTTATTAATCTTCGTTAATGTTTTTTAATAAAAATGTTAGTTCGCCGTGCATTAATGTTAACAGATAAAACTTTTAATCTTAAAAATGTATTAGAATAATAAAGGTTATTTTTAGTTAATGTAGCTAATGAAAGCTTATTGTTGCAGCCTATCTTTATAGCAGATGTGAAGATTGATGTCCAGTTCTCTCTTGCAGAGCGCTGAGGGCGTCTGTAGCGAGATCAGCCGGAGCCACCCCGTCATACGGCCAGCGGACACCCAGTAAATCTCTCTACACGGCTGCATACTTCGCTCCATCAGGGCGGTCCAGCGGCTCTCGCCTCTCCAGCTTGTCACACGTCACAGGGGAGAAAATACCTCCCAGAGACACGTTTGTGTGAAACCTTAAAAAACTCTGTAACATGACAACCAGTAATAAAATCTGGTGTGCTACATGTCGGATTCATTTTGTGAAAACTCTTTCAGTTGGTTTCAGTCATTGATCCAACTATTATTATTTTATGTTATTTCACTTAGGCCCTTTAAATGAAAGAAAATAAAACAAGGTATTTCACATTTCGTGGAAGGAAAGTGTTATTGCATACAGAAAGGCCTTAAAAACGGCCTTAAATTCGACTCTCGACTAGCTTTTCGACTCTCTTAGAAGAAAACAAACACAACCCTAGGTAAGTGCATTGTATTAAAAGATTCATTTAAATTTACATAGTAGTACATAGTAGTTACAGACACTTTATATAAAGTCGGACCAAAATAAAATGTTTTTCCTCAAAATATCTGTACACCCCTACAAATTCTAATGAGTAAGAATGTAATGGAAGTGTGTATTGTATGGATGTGAAGTTGACATCAGTGAGGAGGAACAGCTGGTTTAGTGTTTCGCTGCTGACACAGAGCTGAGCACACAGTGATGAAGGCCGTGTGGTTATAGGAAATGACACCAGCAGGAGGCGATGAAGCACACGGAAGCTGCTGTTATGAATACACTGCTGTCAGTAACGTGTTCATGCAGATTGTTGAGCTGCTCAAATCAAGAAATGGCTTGACGGTTTTTACTTTGTCATTATGATGTGGAGTGTAATTTAAAAAACTTTAGCATACGCTCTGAATCTGCTGTAAATTAACGAGAAATAAAGCTTTAACTTCTGACGTTTGCAAACAGCACAGCAGTAATGCCTTGAATTTCTTTACTTGAAAGATTGATAATATTAGAGAGAAAATTATAACCATGTAACTGCCTACTACAATATCATATCAGGTTCAACTTCAAAGAACAATTACACTCATTCACTGCTATAGGAGAGGAAGACACACACACACACACACACACTCATTCACTGCTATAGGAGAGGACACACACACACACACACACACACACACACACACACACACACACACACACACACACACACACACACACACACACACACACACACACACACACACACACACACACACACACACACACACACACACACACACACACACACACACACACACACTCATTCACTGCTATAGGAGAGGAAGACACACACACACACACACACTCACTCACTCACTCACTCACTCACACACACACACACACACACACACACAGCTATAGGAGAGGAAGACACACACACACACATTCATTCACTGCTATAGGAGAGTGCTATTAGGAAGCATGCATTAGTTTTCACTGTTATGCTGACGATACTCAGCTCTATATTTCTTCAAGCCCTGGCGAAACTTACCAATTCACAAGATTAGCGGAATGCACAGCTGATTGGATGACCAGTAATTTTCTGCAACTGAATTTTTAATTATTGGACAAAAAAGCTCCACAATTAGTAACCTAGAATACTGTCTAACACTCGATAGCTGCTCTGTCAAGTCCTCGTCGTCAGTGAGGAACCTGGGTGTGCTCTTTGATACCAATCTCTCATTTGAAAGCCACGTTTCTACCATCTGAAAAAATATATCTATATTTAGGACACATGGTTTTAGTGCAAAATGCTGAACAGATAGTTCATGACCTCAAGGCTAGATTATTGTAATGCTCTACTGGGTGGTTGCGCTGCACGTTTAAAAAAACAATCCAGCTGGTCCAAAACGCAGCAGCTCGAGCTCTTACTAGAACCAGGAAGTATGACCATATTAGCCCGGATCCGTCAAGACTGCGGTTACGGAGGGACTGAGATGAGAGGCATGTGGATCCATATGCAAAGTTTTTTATTTAAGATGTGTTAATAACAGGCAGGAGTCAAACAAAGGCACACAGGTATGATATGGACAAGACAGAGCCTTCAAGGGACAGGCGAGGGTCATCAAACTGAGAACATCATCCAGTGGACAAGGCAAGAGGATAATTCGACTGCCAGGATAAAGTCCAGGCATGAGGCAAACAGTATCTGAACAGGACAAGACAAGACAAAAGAAGTAATGCGAGGTAAACAAGAGTCCAGGGCATGCAGAGAGCAGGCAGAACACAGGAAACCAGGCTAGGACCAAAACACAAGGCAAGAATAAGACTAGAACAGACTAAGAACACTGTTGGCTCCATAAAGACGCTATCAGCTAGACAGTGACATATGCCGACAAGACTCGCCAATTAGTGAGCTTGTGCATCAGTGTTTTATAGTCCTTGTGATTGACTACAGGTGTGGAACTAATTATAGCAATGGAACATGGGAAATGTAGTACAGGGTAACGTAACTGTGTGTGCAGTGAAAGTCCTAATGGTGACCTCTGGTGGTGAATGAATGGAAACAGCAGGTGTAGGATACGTGACAAATGGACTGGCTCCCTATTAAACATTGCATACATTTTAAAATCTTGCTTATTACTTACAAAGCACTAAATGGTTTAGCTCCCCAGTACTTGAGCGAGCTCTTAACGCATTATACTCCATCACGTCTATTGCGGTTTCAAAACTCTGGCCAGTTGATAATACCTAGAATATCAAAATCAACTTTAAATTAAATCAACAGGTGGTCAATTGTTCGGGAAGCAGACACACTCTGTCAGTTTTAATCTAGACTAAAAACGCATCTCTTTACTATGGCTTACACATAAAACATTATCAATCTCTATTATTCAAATCAGTAAATGATTGTTAGGCTGCATTAACTAGGTCAGCCGGAACCGGGAACACTTCCCATAACACCTGATGTACTCGTTACATCATAAGAAGAAACACAAAAACCAGACAGGTCCTCCACACAGACCCTATGGCCAGCTTCATCTCCATACCAGCGTGATTAATTGCTCTTCAAGCAAAAAGAACTGGATGAATATTTGTATGTCCTGATCCCAATCTGACTTCTGACCTGTAATGCTGCCTGAATCATAATCAGACACTGTTTGTTCATTGGCCAGAGGAGAACTGAGCGACTTAGCCTGCTTTCTCCCAAGGATTTTTCTCCATTTCTGTTGGACGGAGTTGGGGTTCTTGCCACTTTCACCTCTGGCTTGCTTAGTTGGGGACACTTATTATTCAGCAATATTACTGAACTGACTGCACTGACACTGTTGGATGAGAGCTGAACTGAGCTGGATGATGACATCACTGTTTTCTGCAGAGCTGCTATATAGAGGAACTGGACTAATTTAATAATTGATGATCTTTACTAACTTAAAGGTTCTTTATTGGCATTAATGGTTCCATTAAGAACCTTTAACATCCATGGAATCACTAAAGGTTCTTTAGATTATTCAAATGTTCTTCACACACAGAGAAATAAAAGGGTTCTTTTAAGAACTGATCGCTGAAAGGTTCTTTGGCGTCATTGTGAAAACACCCTTTTGGAATCTGTGAGGTGACATTTCTAATACAAAACCATGTAATACGGGTGTCTGTATATAATAAACAGTGTGTGAGAGTGGCATTGATGACACCACAAACAAGAGCGTCCTCCGCCCTCAGACCAGTGAAAGCACTAGATCCGTTCAGCACACCTCACAGAAGGTGCGTTTGTCTTCTGCTGAGTGAAGTTTTTAAAGATCATCTCTAGCTGCATCAGGCACATCCCAGCATGCATTACAGAACGGTGCTGATGTACACTGAAATAGGCTGCTTTGTGGCGTGCGTCTGCGGCTGGATATTGGTCTGTTCGACTATGCCGACGGAATACTGGACTTACTCCGAAGTGGACAGTTTAGTCCTCACATCTTCCCACTATTTCTCCAACCTCTGGAAAGACTGTCTCTCTGACTCCACCGGTGTAACCGACTGCAAAGAGTTTCCCACGCTGCTGGCTCTGCAGAGTAAGTATGATCAGAAAGTTATCATTCCAGTCAATAATGTCTCTATAGTCCAGTCAATAATGTCCTCTATAGACACCAACCGTAAAGCACTATATGTGGTCATTATGATACAAAAAATAATAATCAAACCATTGTTTTGGTTAAAGGAAATTAGATAAAGTTGCTACATTTCTTCCTTTTTATATACATATCTAATACATGTATAAACTATTACGTGTAATATTCATCATTACATATAAGAACCAACCGTATTTTACATAAATACTTCTTATCTTTTTTCTTATCTCAAGTCTTTTCTCCTCTGTTGTGCCGTATATCTGACGCTTCACAGACAAGAACAGATGTAGGGCGGGGCTTGATTGTGTCTGTGGGGAATTGATTGGATGGCTGTGGTTTGCTATTGGCTGATCTCATGTGAGTGACAGGTTGCCCCGCCCTCATCATCAGAGAAGTTATTCTGATTCAAGATTAACATAATAAAGATGTGCACCCATAAATCATATACAATAAACACTGCAATATTCCACTAAAAAACATAATTGTCAACTTGTCAAAGACTTGTGCAAAATATGAATCACATAATACAATATTAGTGCATTGTGAAAAACACTACAGATAAATGTGACTATTGAGTCCATCTTTCAACAGCATACATTCATCTGTGTCGATCTTTCGCCATCACATCCATAACTCTGGGATTCTTTGGATCCATTCTGGCTTTGGTGGGGATGAAGTGCACAAAGCTCGGCGGCTCTGAAACGGCGAATGCAAGAGTAACCTTTGCTGCAGGGATCACCTACCTTCTCTCCGGTAAATGCCTGCGCTTGTCCAGTGTGTCCAGCATGTTCCTGCTCCTCTGAACTCATCTTCTGTCACTGCTTTAGGTCTCTGCGGCATGTTTGCTTACAGCTGGTACGGACACAAGGTGATTTCTGAGTTCATGGATCCCAACTACAAGGCCAGAAAGTGAGTATTTTAGTATTGAGATGAAATGTGCACTTGAAATGGATCCGAGTTGGAGAGGTGTTTCTTGTGGAGACAGGTTTGAGCTGGGATCGGCGCTGTTTGTGGGATGGGGCGGCTCGGCGCTCCTGCTGGTCGGAGGACTCGTTTACAGCATCATTACAGGGAACCAGGCCTGCCAGTCCAGGTATCAACACACAAAACAATAACCTGTACCTGTCTCATCTCTCAATCACAAACTCAAGGAGCGAGAGAGCCTAATATTAATAATAGCACTATTTTACAGTCCACTCACTTACAGAGTACCTACCTAAGAGTACTGGGTAATATAACATAACTACATGGGTTTAGGGGTCGGTTCAGAGTTTTTACCTAGTGTCACGTAACTGCTCTAAGACTTAGGTGAAGATACAAATGCAGTTTTATTGGAGCAATCCAAAATCGTAATGCATGTAACAGGCAGTGGGTCAAAACCAAGGCAAACAATACAAACAACGACAAAGTCCAAGACACAGACAAACAGGGAAATCCTGGAAAGCAGAACTGCTGTGTAACACAAACAAGACTTCGCCAAGAATGAGTGAAAACACAGGGCTAATGATATAGTGTTAAGAGTTATAGAGTTAACAAGGGTAATGAGAAACAGCTGGACGTAACCAGGCATAATGAGCTATGGGTTATGGGAATTAAAGTTCATGATGAAAAAGCAAGGGAGTCAGGAGGTGTATGTAACACCGTATTGTAATTACTATAATAAGAACATAGTGTGTACATACAGAACAGGACTGTAAAATATAGTGCTACCGGGTTTGGTTTATGGATAGTTGCATGTATTAATGCATAATTTAATGTCATTACTACAGTAAGTACATGTAAAGCACACTAAAATTAAGTGTTACCCAACATCCTTGTGAAAGGCAACTAGTGTGTAAGCGAGAAAGCGTGCTAAACTGGCCGGTTCACTAAAAATCTAAGTTTTCATAAATTGATTGTGTTTGATTTCTGAATTGCTTCTTTATTTCAATGGCCACCTTTAGACATTCTACTGACTATAAGTAACTTTGCAACTACATGTCAACTGATTCTACTAACCTGAACCCTAACCTAACAGTCTGCTAATACTCAGATGAGAGTTAGTCGACATGTAGCCTAGGTGCAACGTTACTTGTAGTTGACAAAATGTCTGTAACACAGCTCTTTGTTATGGGAAGAAGGAGGCGGGAACCGGCAGACTTTTAAAGACTTAAATAAAACAAACAAAACGAAAGTAACGCGAGCAGCTCCTAACGGACGACATGAGAGGACTCGCTCAATGTCTAAAGTGGACCATTTAGATAAGGTGTTTTTGTGAATTTTCTACCAGTCTGTCCTGCCATAATCATGATTAATGTTTGTGACTTCAGCCCCAAGACCCAGGAGCCGTCCCATCCCAGTCCTTCCCCGGAGCTGAAGCAGAAGACATTGTACACTCCTCTGCCGTCGCCCGTCCCGGGCAGAGCCAAGCAGAAGACGAGCAGACCTTCTAAAGGGTCTCGCGGTGTGGACGCTTACGTCTGACGTGTGTTGGTCGTTGGTCGGTGTGTTGGACGTGTTCAGTGGATCTCCACGTAACTCTTTGACACGATCAGCATTGTGATCAAGAGTTAATTGCTTCATAGAAATAAACTGGACCAATTCTAGTCTATTCTGACGACTGTGTCACGGGTGAAGCCGTTTAGATTCCTCGTCTCAGATTTCACAGCTGTTAGTCCGTCAGCTCGGGCTGTGTTTGAGTACTTTATCACAGATGAAGAATACAAGAACAAGTACAAGAATAAAGTTTAACAAGCTTATACGACTTGAAATACTAATGAAGTTTGTAATTTTTTTGTTTTATTTTGATAAACACGACAAAATATCGGTCACATGAAAAGAGATTATACTGTTATCAAACCGAATTTGTGAGCATCGCAAAACACGTCGTGATCTGTGAATAAGTGAATCGATCAAGTCTAGCACACCTATCGTCTAACACACCTATCGTCTGCACAGTGTCTAACACACCTATCGTCTAACACACCTATCGTCTGCACAGTGTCTAACACACCTATCGTCTAACACACCTATCGTCTGCACAGTGTCTAACACACCTATCGTCTAACACACCTATCGTCTGCAGTGTCTAACACACCTATCGTCTAACACACCTATCGTCTGCACAATGTCTAACACACCTATCGTCTGCACAGTGTCTAACACACCTATCGTCTAACACACCTATCGTCTGCAGTGTCTAACACACCTATCGTCTAACACACCTATCGTCTAACACACCTATCGTCTGCACAGTGTCTACCACACCTATCGTCTGCACAATGTCTAACACACCTATCGTCTGCACAGTGTCTAACACACCTATCGTCTAACACACCTATCGTCTGCAGTGTCTAACACACCTATCGTCTAACACACCTATCGTCTGCAGTGTCTAACACACCTGTCGTCCTAACACACCTATCGTCTAGCACACCTATCGTCTGCAGTGTCTAACACACCTATCGTCTAGCACACCTATCGTCTGCAGTGTCTAACACACCTATCGTCTAACACACCTATCATCTGCAGTGTCTAACACACCTATCGTCTAACACACCTATCGTCTAGCACACCTATCGTCTAACACACCTATCGTCTGCACAGTGTCTAACACACCTATCGTCTAACACACCTATCGTCTAGCACACCTATCGTCTAACACACCTATCGCCTGCACAGTGTCTAACACACCTATCGCCTAACACACCTATCGTCTGCAGTGTCTAACACACCTATCGTCTAACACACCTATCGTCTGCAGTGTCTAACACACCTATCGTCTAACACACCTATCGTCTAGCACACCTATCGTCTGCAGTGTCTAACACACCTATCGTCTAACACACCTATCATCTGCAGTGTCTAACACACCTATCGTCTAACACACCTATCGTCTAGCACACCTATTGTCTAGCACACCTATCGTCTGCAAAGCGTCTAACACACCTATCGTCTAACACACCTATTGTCTGCACAGTGTCTAACACACCTATCGTCTAACACACCTATTGTCTGCACAGTGTCTAACACACCTATCATCTAACACACCTATTGTCTGCAGTGTCTAACACACCTATCGTCTAACACACCTATCATCTAACACACCTATCATCTAACACACCTATCGTCTGCAGTGTCTAACACACCTATCGTCTAACACACCTATCGTCTGCACAGCGTCTAACACACCTATCGTCTGCACAGCGTCTAACACACCTATCATCTAACACACCTATTGTCTGCACAGTCTAACACACCTATCGTCTAACACACCTATCGTCTGCACAGTGTCTAACCCACCTATCGTCTAACACACCTATCGTCTGCACAGCGTCTAACACACCTATCATCTAACACACCTATCGTCTAACACACCTATCGTCTAACACACCTATCGTCTGCACAGTGTCTAACACACCTATCGTCTGCACAGTGTCTAACACACCTATCGTCTAACACACCTATCGTCTGCACAGCATCTAACACACCTATCGTCTAACACACCTATCGTCTGCACAGTGTCTAACACACCTATCGTCTAACACACCTATCGTCTGCACAGTGTCTAACACACCTATCGTCTAACACACCTATCATCTGCACAGTGTCTAACACACCTATCGTCTAACACACCTATCGTCTGCACAGTGTCTAACACACCTATCGTCTGCACAGTGTCTAGCACACCTATCGTCTAACACACCTATTGTCTGCACAGTGTCTAACACACCTATCGTCTGCACAGTGTCTAACACACCTATCGTCTGCACAGTGTCTAACACACCTATCGTCTGCACAGTGTCTAACACACCTATCATCTGCACAGCGTCTAGCACACCTATCGTCTAACACACCTATTGTCTGCACAGTGTCTAACACACCTATCGTCTGCACAGTGTCTAACACACCTATCGTCTAACACACCTATCATCTGCACAGTGTCTAACACACCTATCGCCTAACACACCTATCGTCTGCACAGTGTCTAACACACCTATCGCCTAACACACCTATCGTCTGCACAGTGTCTAACACACCTATCGTCTAACACACCTATCGTCTGCACAGCGTCTAACACACCTATCGTCTCCACAGTGTCTAACACACCTATCATCTGCACAGTGTCTAATACACCTATCGTCTAACACACCTATCATCTGCAGTGTCTAATACACCTATCGTCTAACACACCTATCATCTGCAGTGTCTAATACACCTATCGTCTGCACAGTGTCTAACACACCTATCGTCTAACACACCTATCGTCTGCACAGTGTCTAACACACCTATCGTCTGCAGTGTCTAACACACCTATCGTCTGCACAGTGTCTAACACACCTATCGTCTAACACAACTATCGTCTGCCCAGTGTCTAACACACCTATCGTCTGCACAGTGTCTAACACACCTATCGTCTGCAGTGTCTAACACAACTATCATCTACACAGTGTCTAACACACCTATCGTCTACCACACCTATCGTCTGCACAATGTCTAACACAACTATCATCTGCACAGCGTCTAACACACCTATCGTCTAACACACCTATCATCTGCAGTGTCTAACACACCTATCGTCTGCACAGTGTCTAACACACCTATCGTCTAACACAACTATCGTCTGCACAGTGTCTAACACACCTATCGTCTAACACACCTATCATCTGCACAGTGTCTAACACACCTATCGTCTGCACAGTGTCTAACACACCTATCGTCTAACACAACTATCGTCTGCACAGTGTCTAACACACCTATCATCTGCACAGTGTCTAACACACCTATCGTCTAACACAACTATCGTCTGCACAGTGTCTAACACACCTATCGTCTAACACACCTATCATCTGCAGTGTCTAACACACCTATCGTCTGCACAGTGTCTAACACAACTATCGTCTGCACAGTGTCTAACACACCTATCGTCTAACACACCTATCATCTGCAGTGTCTAACACACCTATCGTCTGCACAGTGTCTAACACAACTATCGTCTGCACAGTGTCTAACACACCTATCGTCTAACACAACTATCATCTAACACACCTATCGTCTAACACACCTATCATCTGCAGTCTAACACACCTATCGTCTGAACAGTGTCTAACACACCTATCGTCTAACACACCTATCGTCTGCAGTGTCTAACACAACTATCATCTGCACAGTGTCTAACACACCTATCGTCTAACACACCTATCGTCTGCACAGTGTCTAACACACCTATCATCTGCAGTGTCTAATACACCTATCGTCTGCACAGCGTCTAACACACCTATCGTCTAACACACCTATCATCTGCAGTGTCTAACATACCTATCGTCTGCAGTGTCTAACACAACTATCATCTGCACAGTGTCTAACACACCTACCGTCTACCACACCTATCGTCTGCACAGTGTCTAACACACCTATCGTCTGCACAGTGTCTAACACACCTATCATCTGCAGTGTCTAACACAACTATCATCTACACAGTGTCTAACACACCTATCGTCTACCACACCTATCGTCTGCACAATGTCTAACACAACTATCATCTGCACAGCGTCTAACACACCTATCGTCTAACACAACTATCGTCTGCACAGTGTCTAACACACCTATCGTCTAACACACCTATCATCTGCAGTGTCTAACACACCTATCGTCTGCACAGTGTCTAACACACCTATCGTCTAACACAACTATCGTCTGCACAGTGTCTAACACACCTATCGTCTAACACACCTATCATCTGCAGTGTCTAACACACCTATCGTCTAACACAACTATCATCTAACACACCTATCGTCTAACACACCTATCATCTGCAGTGTCTAACACACCTATCGTCTGAACAGTGTCTAACACACCTATCGTCTAACACACCTATCGTCTGCACAGTGTCTAACACACCTATCGTCTAACACACCTATCATCTGCACAGTGTCTAGCACACCTATCGTCTAACACACCTATCATCTGCACAGTGTCTAACACACCTATTGTCTAACACACCTATCATCTGCAGTGTCTAACACACCTATTGTCTAACACACCTATCGTCAGCACAGCGTCTAACACACCTATCGTCTAACACACCTATCATCTGCACAGTGTCTAACACACCTATCGTCTAACACACCTATCATCTACCACACCTATCGTCTGCAGTGTCTAACACACCTATCGTCTAACACACCAATCGTCTGCACAGCGTCTAACACACCTATCGTCTAACACACCTATCATCTGCACAGTGTCTAACACACCTATTGTCTAACACACCTATCGTCTAACACACCTATCATCTAACACACCTATCGTCTGCACAGTGTCTAACACACCTATCGTCTGCACAGTGTCTAACACAGCTATCGTCTAACACACCTATCGTCTGCACAGTGTCTAACACACCCATCGTCTAACACACCTATCGTCTGCACAGTGTCTAACACACCTATTGTCTAACACACCTATCGTCTGCAGTGTCTAACACACCTATCGTCTAACACACCTATCGTCTGCCACACCTATCGTCTGCACAGTGTCTAACACACCTATTGTCTAACACACCTATTGTCTGCACAGTGTCTAACACACCTATCGTCTGCACAGCGTCTAACACACCTATCATCTAACACACCTATCGTCTAACACACCTATCGTCTGCACAGTGTCTAACACACCTATCGTCTGCACAGTGTCTAACACACCTATCGTCTAACACACCTATCGTCTGCACAGCATCTAACACACCTATCGTCTAACACAACTATCGTCTGCACAGTGTCTAACACACCTATCGTCTAACACACCTATCATCTGCAGTGTCTAACACACCTATCGTCTGCACAGTGTCTAACACAACTATCGTCTGCACAGTGTCTAACACACCTATCGTCTAACACACCTATCATCTGCAGTGTCTAACACACCTATCGTCTGCACAGTGTCTAACACAACTATCGTCTGCACAGTGTCTAACACACCTATCGTCTAACACAACTATCATCTAACACACCTATCGTCTAACACACCTATCATCTGCAGTCTAACACACCTATCGTCTGAACAGTGTCTAACACACCTATCGTCTAACACACCTATCGTCTGCAGTGTCTAACACAACTATCATCTGCACAGTGTCTAACACACCTATCGTCTAACACACCTATCGTCTGCACAGTGTCTAACACACCTATCATCTGCAGTGTCTAATACACCTATCGTCTGCACAGCGTCTAACACACCTATCGTCTAACACACCTATCATCTGCAGTGTCTAACATACCTATCGTCTGCAGTGTCTAACACAACTATCATCTGCACAGTGTCTAACACACCTACCGTCTACCACACCTATCGTCTGCACAGTGTCTAACACACCTATCATCTGCACAGTGTCTAACACACCTATCATCTGCAGTGTCTAACACAACTATCATCTACACAGTGTCTAACACACCTATCGTCTACCACACCTATCGTCTGCACAATGTCTAACACAACTATCATCTGCACAGCGTCTAACACACCTATCGTCTAACACAACTATCGTCTGCACAGTGTCTAACACACCTATCGTCTAACACACCTATCATCTGCAGTGTCTAACACACCTATCGTCTGCACAGTGTCTAACACACCTATCGTCTAACACAACTATCGTCTGCACAGTGTCTAACACACCTATCGTCTAACACACCTATCATCTGCAGTGTCTAACACACCTATCGTCTAACACAACTATCATCTAACACACCTATCGTCTAACACACCTATCATCTGCAGTGTCTAACACACCTATCGTCTGAACAGTGTCTAACACACCTATCGTCTAACACACCTATCGTCTGCACAGTGTCTAACACACCTATCGTCTAACACACCTATCATCTGCACAGTGTCTAGCACACCTATCGTCTAACACACCTATCATCTGCACAGTGTCTAACACACCTATTGTCTAACACACCTATCATCTGCAGTGTCTAACACACCTATTGTCTAACACACCTATCGTCTGCACAGCGTCTAACACACCTATCGTCTAACACACCTATCATCTGCACAGTGTCTAACACACCTATCGTCTAACACACCTATCATCTACCACACCTATCGTCTGCAGTGTCTAACACACCTATCGTCTAACACACCAATCGTCTGCACAGCGTCTAACACACCTATCGTCTAACACACCTATCATCTGCACAGTGTCTAACACACCTATTGTCTAACACACCTATCGTCTAACACACCTATCATCTAACACACCTATCGTCTGCACAGTGTCTAACACACCTATCGTCTAACACACCTATCGTCTGCACAGTGTCTAACACAGCTATCGTCTAACACACCTATCGTCTGCACAGTGTCTAACACACCCATCGTCTAACACACCTATCGTCTGCACAGTGTCTAACACACCTATTGTCTAACACACCTATCGTCTGCAGTGTCTAACACACCTATCGTCTAACACACCTATCGTCTGCCACACCTATCGTCTGCACAGTGTCTAACACACCTATTGTCTAACACACCTATTGTCTGCACAGTGTCTAACACACCTATCGTCTGCACAGCGTCTAACACACCTATCATCTAACACACCTATCGTCTAACACACCTATCGTCTGCACAGTGTCTAACACACCTATCGTCTGCACAGTGTCTAACACACCTATCGTCTAACACACCTATCGTCTGCACAGCATCTAACACACCTATCGTCTAACACACCTATCGTCTGCACAGTGTCTAACACACCTATCGTCTAACACACCTATCGTCTGCACAGTGTCTAACACACCTATCGTCTAACACACCTATCATCTGCACAGTGTCTAACACACCTATCGTCTGCACAGTGTCTAACACACCTATCGTCTGCACAGTGTCTAACACACCTATCGTCTGCACAGCGTCTAGCACACCTATCGTCTAACACACCTATTGTCTGCACAGTGTCTAACACACCTATCGTCTGCACAGTGTCTAACACACCTATCGTCTAACACACCTATCATCTGCACAGTGTCTAACACACCTATCGCCTAACACACCTATCGTCTGCACAGTGTCTAACACACCTATCGCCTAACACACCTATCGTCTGCAGTGTCTAACACAGCTATCGTCTAACACACCTATCGTCTGCACAGCGTCTAACACACCTATCGTCTAACACACCTATCATCTGCACAGTGTCTAACACACCTATCGCCTAACACACCTATCGTCTGCACAGTCTAACACACCTATCGCCTAACACACCTATCGTCTGCAGTGTCTAACACAGCTATCGTCTAACACACCTATCGTCTGCACAGTGTCTAACACACCTATCGTCTAACACACCTATCGTCTGCACAGTGTCTAACACACCTATCGTCTGCACAGCGTCTAACACACCTATCGTCTGCACAGTGTCTAACACACCTATCGTCTGCACAGCGTCTAACACACCTATCGTCTCCACAGTGTCTAACACACCTATCATCTGCACAGTGTCTAATACACCTATCGTCTAACACACCTATCATCTGCAGTGTCTAATACACCTATCGTCTAACACACCTATCATCTGCAGTGTCTAATACACCTATCGTCTGCACAGTGTCTAACACACCTATCGTCTAACACACCTATCGTCTGCACAGTGTCTAACACACCTATCGTCTGCAGTGTCTAACACAACTATCATCTGCACAGTGTCTAACACACCTATCGTCTAACACACCTATCGTCTGCCCAGTGTCTAACAGACCTATCGTCTGCACAGTGTCTAACACACCTATCGTCTGCAGTGTCTAACACAACTATCATCTACACAGTGTCTAACACACCTATCGTCTACCACACCTATCGTCTGCACAATGTCTAACACAACTATCATCTGCACAGCGTCTAACACACCTATCGTCTAACACACCTATCATCTGCAGTGTCTAACACACCTATCGTCTGCACAGTGTCTAACACACCTATCGTCTAACACAACTATCGTCTGCACAGTGTCTAACACACCTATCGTCTAACACACCTATCATCTGCACAGTGTCTAACACACCTATCGTCTGCACAGTGTCTAACACACCTATCGTCTAACACAACTATCGTCTGCACAGTGTCTAACACACCTATCGTCTAACACACCTATCATCTGCACAGTGTCTAACACACCTATCGTCTAACACAACTATCGTCTGCACAGTGTCTAACACACCTATCGTCTAACACACCTATCATCTGCAGTGTCTAACACACCTATCGTCTGCACAGTGTCTAACACACCTATCGTCTAACACAACTATCGTCTGCACAGTGTCTAACACACCTATCGTCTAACACACCTATCATCTGCAGTGTCTAACACACCTATCGTCTAACACAACTATCATCTAACACACCTATCGTCTAACACACCTATCATCTGCAGTCTAACACACCTATCGTCTGAACAGTGTCTAACACACCTATCATCTAACACACCTATCGTCTGCAGTGTCTAACACAACTATCATCTGCACAGTGTCTAACACACCTATCGTCTAACACACCTATCGTCTGCACAGTGTCTAACACACCTATCATCTGCAGTGTCTAATACACCTATCGTCTGCACAGCGTCTAACACACCTATCGTCTAACACACCTATCATCTGCAGTGTCTAACATACCTATCGTCTGCAGTGTCTAACACAACTATCATCTGCACAGTGTCTAACACACCTATCGTCTACCACACCTATCGTCTGCAGTGTCTAACACACCTATCGTCTGCACAGTGTCTAACACACCTATCGTCTGCAGTGTCTAACACAACTATCATCTACACAGTGTCTAACACACCTATCGTCTACCACACCTATCGTCTGCACAATGTCTAACACAACTATCATCTGCACAGCGTCTAACACACCTATCGTCTAACACAACTATCGTCTGCACAGTGTCTAACACACCTATCGTCTACCACACCTATCGTCTGCACAATGTCTAACACAACTATCATCTGCACAGCGTCTAACACACCTATCGTCTAACACAACTATCGTCTGCACAGTGTCTAACACACCTATCGTCTAACACACCTATCATCTGCAAATGTTCAATCCTTGGATAATAAGATGGACGATCTTAGAGCCAGGATAAGTTTTCAACACATCATGAGAGACACCTAACATCTTTTGTTTGTCCGAAACATGGCTCACGCCGCGGTCCCGGACACAGCTGTGACGCCGTCCGAGAACTTCTCTGTCTTTCGGATGGACAGAACAGCCGAGGCCGGTAAATCCAAAGGCGGTGGAGTGTGTTTCATGATCAACAAGAAATGGTGCGATCCCAGGAACATCACCATTCTCTCGCGGTCCTGCTCACCTCATCTGGAACATTTAACAATCATCTGCCGCCCATTCTATCTGCCGAGGGTTTTCTGCGGTTGTCGCGACCACACTTACATCCCACCGCAGGCAGACACAGCGCTGGCTTTATCTGGCCTTCATGATGTTGCCAGCGCGTCATAAACCAACATCCCGACGCTGCATTCATTGTCGCTGGCGATTTTAACAAAGCAAACCTAAAGAAAGTCCTGCCAAACTTTCACCAGCACGTCTCCTGCCCCACACACGGAGCAAACACACTGGATCACTGCTACTCTCCGTTTAAGAACGCCTATAAAGCGCGGTCACTTCAGCGTTGGCAAATCGGATCATGCCGCCATTTTCCTCACTCCTAATACAAACAAAAGCTCCTCCAGGAACCCCGTGAGGCGGGAAGTTAAGCGTTGGTCACCCCACTCAGAGACCGCGCTACAGGCAGCTCTGGAGGATGTAGACTGGGACATGTTCGGCGAGTTCAGCTGGCGTCCAGTGAGTTCACAGACGTGGCGCTTTGCTTCATCAACACGCTTACAGAGCAAGCCACGCAAACAATAACAATAACGCCCTTCTCAAATCAGAAACCGTGGGTGGACAATTCAATCCACCTGGCAGTGAGCATCTGCGCACTGCTGCTTACAACGCCGGTCTCCATTCAGGGAATATGAATGAATACAGATCGTCCTGCACAGTGCTCTCAGACGAGCAGTTAAAGCCGCAAAACTCCGTTATAAAGACCGGTGTGGAGTCTCATTTCCAACTCAGCGACACTCGCGCACATGTGGCAAGGTCTGAGGTCCATCTGCTCCTTTGGATCTAAATCCTCTGCAGAGGTGAACGCTGATCCGTTGCTCGTGAACACAGTTAAACTCTTTCTATGCTCGCTTTGACTGTAACGACTATCGCGCGACTCCGCCAAGTGGCTAACGTTAGAGGAAATTACTCAGAGCAGCAACAATCACGTGATCTCTGTCTCGCAGGATGAAGTTCGGAGAGCACTGCAAGCGTGTGGGATCGTCAGGAAAGCTGCTGGGCGGATGGTATTTCAGGTCGTGTTCTGCGGTCCTGTGCTGATCAGCTCACCGGGTTGTTTACATCTATCTTTAATGAGTCCTTTGCTACATCTGTGGTCCCCACCTCCTTCAAAATCCACCATCATCCCTGTCCCTAAGAACAGTAAACCCTCTTGCCTAAATGACTATCGTCCAGTGGCTCTCACGTCTATAGTCATGAAGGTCTTTGAGAGACTCATTAAAAACACCATTTGCGCCTTCATTCCTGACACTTTTGGACCCTCTTCAGTTTGCCTATCGTCCCAATAGATCGACTGAAGATGCCATCTCTCATGTCCTCCACTCCTCCCTCACTCACATCGACAGCAAAAGTGGGAACTATCGTCTAAGACTGCTATTTATTGACTATAGCTCAGCCTTTAACACCATAGTTCCCACCAAGCTAACCTCCAAACTCCTGGATCTCGGCCTGAATCCTTCTCTCTGCCACTGGATTGAGGACTTCCTCACTGGCAGGCCTCAGGTGGTGAGAATAGGCCAGTCCACCTCCACCTCCATCACCTGCAGTGTGGGAGCTCCAACAGGGCTGTGTCCTGAGCCCCTGCTCTACTCTCTCTCTACACGCATGACTGTTTGTCCACACACAGCTCCACCTCTATCATCAAATTTGCACATGATACTGTTGTCCCTGGGCCTCATTTCAACAACAATGAGACGGCATACTTGGACGAGGTGGAGCACCTATCATCATGGTGCCAGTGTCTAACTGTCTCTCTGAATGTTGGCAAGACCAAAGAAATGATTGTGGACTTCAGGAAGAGACAGCAATGGACATACTCCCCTCATGATCACCGGGTCACCTGTAGAGAGTCTGAGCAGCTATCAAGTGCCTGTGTCTAAACATCTCCGAGGACCTGACCTGGACTGCTCATCTTCAGACACAGGTGAAAAACACCTATCAAAGACTGTACTACCTGCGCCTAGCTGAGGAAATTCAGGGTTTCACCAGCTATCCTGAAAACTTTCTATTTAGGGGCGATAGAAAGTGTTTTAACTCAGTGCATCATCAGCGTGGTATCTAACAGCACCAGTCATGACCGCATCAAAGCACCCCTGCAAAGGTCTGTGCAGTGTCTAACACACCTATCTCAGGTCAGCTCTCCCGTCTCTGCAGGACGTCTACACCAAGCGCTGCAAAGGTAGAGCTAACAAGATCATCAAGGACTCTAATCACCCTGCAAACCTATCATTTCACGCTGCTACCATCTGGTAGCGCTTCCACACCTGATGGCCTGCTGAGAGACTCACACACCTTCTTCTGCACATCAGACTCCTGAACTCAGTCACTAACATCTGCGTGACTTCACTTCAGGATAAACATCGATCACTGACATTGCACTGCACTTTCTGTTCTCGTTGTTACTGTGTAACAACACCATAAACCTGTTTGCAGTGTCATTATACTCTTTATCTACATTTGTCTAACCACCTATTTATCTACTACAGTTTACTCACTGCAAAATGTCTACTTCAATTATTTTATTCCACTTTATCCTTATTTGTTACCTTTTTTCTCTTGACTTGATTATTTATAATTCTACAGATATAGACTATATATATATCGTATATATATATATATATATATCTATATATATATATATATATAACACACCTATACATTTTTTAATCCTATTTCTATTATAATTTCCTCCTTGTGTTTTTAACTGTGAATTTAACACACCATGGAGCGGACCTGTTTACATTTCACTGCCGGTTGTATATTCTGTATATAACTGTGTATGTGACAAATAAAACTCTTGAATCTCTTGAATCTTGAATCTTGAATCTGCAGTGTCTAACACACCTATCGTCTGCACAGTGTCTAACACACCTATCGTCTAACACAACTATCGTCTGCACAGTGTCTAACACACCTATCGTCTAACACACCTATCATCTGCAGTGTCTAACACACCTATCGTCTAACACAACTATCATCTAACACACCTATCGTCTAACACACCTATCATCTGCAGTGTCTAACACACCTATCATCTGCACAGTGTCTAACACACCTATCGTCTAACACACCTATCATCTGCAGTGTCTACACAACTATCATCTGCACTGTGTCTAACACACCTATCGCCTAACACACCTATCGCCTGCACAGCGTCTAACACACCTATCGTCTAACACACCTATCATCTGCACAGTGTCTAACACACACTATTGTCTGCACACCTGTCGTCTAACACACCTATCATCTAACACACCTATCGTCTGCACAGTGTCTAACACACCTATCGTCTGCAGTAACACACCTATCGCTGCACAGTGTCTAACACACCTATCGTCTAACACACCTATCGTCTGCACAGTGTCTAACACACCTATCCATCGCCTAACACACCTATCGTCTGCACAGTGTCTAACACACCTGCAGTGTCTAACACACCTATCGTCTGCAGTGTCTAACACACCTATCGTCTAACACACCTATCGTCTAACACACCTATCGTCTGCACAGTGTCTAACACACCTATTGTCTAACACACCTATTGTCTGCACAGTGTCTAACACACCTATCGTCTGCACACAACTAACACACCTATCATCTAACACACACCTATCGCCTAACACACCTATCGTCTGCACAGTGTCTAACACACCTATCGCCTGCACAGTGTCTAACACACCTATCGTCTAACACACCTATCGCCTGCACAGCATCTAACACACCTGCACGTCTAACACACCTATCGCCTGCGGAGTGTCTAACACACCTATCGTCTAACACACCTATCGTCTGCACAGTGTCTAACACACCTATCGTCTAACACACCTATCATCTGCACAGTGTCTAACACACCTATCGTCTAACACACCTATCATCTAACACACCTATCGTCTGCACAGTGTCTAACACACCTATCGTCTGCACAGTGTCTAGCACACCTATCGTCTAACACACCTATCGTCTGCACAGTGTCTAACACACCTATCGTCTGCACAGTGTCTAACACACCTATCGTCTGCACAGTGTCTAACACACCTATCGCCTGCACAGTGTCTAACACACCTATCGCTAACACACCTATCACACTGCATCGTCTAACACACCTATCGTCTGCACTGCTAACTGTCTAACACACCTATCGTCTGCACAGTGTCTAACACACCTATCGTCTAACACACCTATCATCTGCACAGTGTCTAACACACCTATCGCCTACACACCTATCGCCTGCACAGTGTCTAACACACCTATCGCCTAACACACCTATCGTGCTGCTATCACCTAACACAGCTGTCGCCTAACACACCTATCGTCTGCACAGCGTCTAACACACCTATCGTCTAACACACCTATCATCTGCACAGTGTCTAACACACACCTATCGCACTAACACACCTATCGCCTGCACAGTGTCTAACACACCTATCGCCTAACACCTATCGCTCTGCAGTGTCTGCACAGCTGTCGTCTAACACACCTATCGTCTGCACAGTGTCTAACACACCCTATCGTCTAACACACCTATCGCCTGCACAGTGTCTAACACACCTATCGCCTCAACAACACACTATCGTCTGCACAGTGTCTAACACACCTATCGCACAGTAACACACCTATGCTGCACACCTATCATCTAACACACCTATCGTCTCCACAGTGTCTAACACACCTATCATCTGCACAGTGTCTAACACACCTATCGTCTAACACACACCTATCGTCTGCAGTGTCTAATACACCTATCGTCTAACACACCTATCATCTGCAGTGTCTAACACACCTATCGTCTGCACAGTGTCTAACACACCTATCGTCTAACACACCTATCATCTGCACAGTGTCTAACACACCTGCATTGTCTAACACACCTATCATCTGCACAGTGTCTAACACACCTATTGTCTAACACACCTATCGTCTGCACAGCGTCTAACACACCTATCGTCTAACACACCTATCATCTGCACAGTGTCTAACACACCTATCATCTGCACAGTGTCTAACACACCTATCGTCTAACACACCTATCGTCTGCACAGTGTCTAACACACCTATCGTCTGCACAGCGTCTAACACAGCTATCGTCTAACACACCTATCGTCTGCACAGTGTCTAACACACCCATCATCTAACACACCTATCGCCTGCACACCTGTCTAACACAGCTATCGTCTGCAACACAACCTATCGCTATCGTCTGCACAGTGTCTAACACACCCATCGTCTAACACACCTATCGTCTGCACAGTGTCTAACACACCTGTTGTCTAACACACCTATCGCCTGCACAGTGTCTAACACACCTATCGTCTAACACACCTATCGTCTGCCACACCTATCGTCTGCACAGTGTCTAACACACCTATTGTCTGCACAGTGTCTAACACACCTATCGTCTAACACACCTATCGTCTGCACAGTGTCTAACACACCTATCGTCTGCACAGTATCTAACACACCTATCGTCTAACACACCTATCGTCTGCACAGTGTCTAACACACTTATCGTCTAACACACCTATCGTCTGCAGTGTCTAACACACCTATCGTCTGCACAGTGTCTAACACACCTATCATCTGCACAGTGTCTAACACACCTATTGTCTAACACACCTATCGTCTGCAGTGTCTAACACACCTATCGTCTACACAGCGTCTAACACACCTATCGTCTAACACACCTATCGTCTAACACACCTATCATCTGCAGTGTCTAACACACCTATCGTCTAACACAACTATCATCTAACACACCTATCGTCTAACACACCTATCATCTGCAGTGTCTAACACACCTATCGTCTGAACAGTGTCTAACACACCTATCGTCTAACACACCTATCGTCTAACACACCTATCATCTGCACAGTGTCTAGCACACCTATCGTCTAACACACCTATCATCTGCACAGTGTCTAACACACCTATTGTCTAACACACCTATCATCTGCAGTGTCTAACACACCTATTGTCTAACACACCTATCGTCTGCACAGCGTCTAACACACCTATCGTCTAACACACCTATCATCTGCACAGTGTCTAACACACCTATCGTCTAACACACCTATCATCTGCACAGTGTCTAACACACCTATCGTCTAACACACCTATCATCTACCACACCTATCGTCTGCAGTGTCTAACACACCTATCGTCTGCACAGCGTCTAACACAGCTATCGTCTTAACACACCTATCGTCTGCACAGTGTCTAACACACCCATCATCTAACACACCTATCGTCTGCACAGTGTCTAACACAGCTATCGTCTAACACACCTATCATCTGCAGTGTCTAACATACCTATTGTCTGCAGTGTCTAACACAACTATCATCTGCACAGTGTCTAACACACCTATCGTCTGCACAGTGTCTAACACACCTATCGTCTAACACACCTATCATCTGCACAGTGTCTAACACACCTATCATCTGCACAGTGTCTAACACACCTATCGTCTGCACAATGTCTAACACATCTATCATCTGCACAGCGTCTAACACACCTATCGTCTAACACACCTATCGTCTGCACAGTGTCTAACACACACCTATCGCCTCTGCAGCGCCTAACACACCTATCGTCTAACACACCTAGCGTCTGCACAGCGTCTAACACACCTATCGTCTAACACACCTATCGTCTGCACAGCGTCTAACACACCTATCGTCTGCACAGCGTCTAACACACCTATCGTCTAACACACCTATCATCTGCACAGTGCCTAACACACTTATCGTCTGCACAGCGTCTAACACACCTATCGTCTGCACAGCGTCTAACACACCTATCGTCTGCACAGCGTCTAACACACCTATCGTCTAACACACCTATCATCTGCACAGCGTCTAACACACCTATCATCTCCACAGTGTCTAACACACCTATCGTCTAACACACCTATCGTCTAACACACCTATCGTCTGCACAGCGTCTAACACACCTATCATCTCCACAGTGTCTAACACACCTATCGTCTAACACACCTATCGTCTGCACAGCGTCTAACACACCTATCGTCTAACACACCTATCATCTAACACACCTATCGTCTGCACAGCGTCTAACACACCTATCGTCTGCAGTGTCTAACACACCTATCGTCTCTAACACACCTATCGCCTGCACAGTGTCTAACACACCTATCGTCTGCACAGCGTCTAACACACCTATCGCTCTACCACACCTATCGCCTGCAGTGTCTAACACACCTATCGTCTGCACAGCGTCTAACACACCTCTCGTCTAACACACCTATCGCCTGCACAGTGTCTAACACACCTATCGTCTGCACAGTGTCTAACACACCTATCGCCTGCACAGCGCCTAACACACCTATCGCCTGCAGTGTCTAACACACCTATCGCCTAACACACCTATCATCTGCACAGTGTCTAAATACACCTATCGTCTAACACACCTATCATCTACCACACCTATCGTCTGCAGTGTCTAACACACCTATCGTCTGCACAGCGTCTAACACACCTATCGTCTGCACAGCGTCTAACACACCTATCGTCTAACACACCTATCATCTGCACAGTGTCTAACACACCTATTGTCTAACACACCTATCGTCTAACACACCTATCGTCTAACACACCTATCGTCTAACACACCTATCATCTAACACACCTATCGTCTGCACAGCGTCTAACACACCTATCGTCTGCAGTGTCTAACACACCTATCGTCTAACACACCTATCGTCTAACACACCTATCGCCTGCAGTGTCTAACACACCTATCGCCTAACACACCTATCGCTCTGCAGTGTCTAACACACCTATCATCTAACACACCTATCGTCTGCACAGCGTCTAACACACCTATCGTCTGCAGTGTCTAACACACCTATCGTCTAACACACCTATCATCTACCACACCTATCGCCTGCAGTGTCTAACACACCTATCGCCTGCTGCAGCGCCTAACACACCTATCGCCTGCACAGCGTCTAACACACCTATCGCCTAACACACCTATCATCTGCACAGTGTCTAACACACCTATTGTCTAACACACCTATCGCCTAACACACCTATCGCCTAACACACACCTATCGCCTAACACACCTATCATCTAACACACCTATCGTCTGCACAGTGTCTAACACACCTATCGTCTAACACACCTATCGTCTGCACAGTGTCTAACACACCTATTGTCTAACACACCTATCGTCTAACACACCTATCGTCTGCACAGTGTCTAACACACCTATTGTCTGCACAGTGTCTAACACACCTATCGTCTAACACACCTATCGTCTGCACAGTGTCTAACACACCTATCGTCTGCACAGTATCTAACACACCTATCGTCTAACACACCTATCGTCTGCACAGTGTCTAACACACTTATCGTCTAACACACCTATCGTCTGCAGTGTCTAACACACCTATCGTCTGCACAGTGTCTAACACACCTATCATCTGCACAGTGTCTAACACACCTATTGTCTAACACACCTATCGTCTGCAGTGTCTAACACACCTATCGTCTAACACACCTATCATCTACACAGCGTCTAACACACCTATCGTCTAACACACCTATCATCTGCACAGCGTCTAACACACCTATCGTCTGCACAGTGTCTAACACACCTATCGTCTAACACACCTATCGTCTAACACACCTATCATCTACCACACCTATCGTCTGCAGTGTCTAACACACCTATCGTCTGCACAGCGTCTAACACACCTATCGTCTAACACACCTATCATCTGCACAGTGTCTAACACACCTATTGTCTAACACACCTATCGTCTAACACACCTATCGTCTAACACACCTATCATCTAACACACCTATCGTCTGCACAGCGTCTAACACAGCTATCGTCTAACACACCTATCGTCTGCAGTGTCTAACACACCCATCATCTAACACACCTATCGTCTGCACAGTGTCTAACACAGCTATCGTCTAACACACCTATCGTCTGCACAGTGTCTAACACACCCATCGTCTAACACACCTATCGTCTGCACAGCGTCTAACACAACTATCATCTGCACAGTGTCTAACACACCTATCGTCTGCACAGTGTCTAACACACCTATCGTCTAACACACCTATCATCTGCACAGTGTCTAACACAACTATCATCTGCACAGCGTCTAACACACCTATCGTCTAACACACCTATCGTCTGCAGTGTCTAACACACCTATCGCCTGCACAGTGTCTAACACACCTATCATCTGCACAGTGTCTAACACACCTATTGTCTAACACACCTATCGTCTGCAGTGTCTAACACACCTATCGTCTAACACACCTATCATCTACACAGCGTCTAACACACCTATCGTCTAACACACCTATCGTCTGCAGTGTCTAACACACCTATCGTCTAACACACCTATCGTCTGCACAGTGTCTAACACACTTATCGTCTAACACACCTATCGTCTGCACAGCGTCTAACACACCTATCGTCTGCACAGTGTCTAACACACCTATCGTCTAACACACCTATCGTCTGCACAGTGTCTAACACACCTATCGTCTGCACAGCGTCTAACACACCTATCGTCTAACACACCTATCGTCTGCACAGTGTCTAACACACCTAGCGTCTGTACAGCGTCTAACACTGCATTCACACGGGGTGTCGGCGCTAACACTTCTCATTTGCTTTGAATGGTTGACGTTGTGCGTTGCCGAACTGAATTGTGGGTTCCTTCATGTCGCGTTGCAAGTTGCAGAAGTTGAATATTTCTCAACTTTACAAGCACCAACGCAGGCGTCATCCAATCAGATCGCCCTATGCAAATACCCTAGAGCAAACAATTGTGTTCATTTAAAACACTGGTCAATCAAGAATGATCAAAATGGAGGAAAAACTGATAATTGCTGTGGGTAATCATCCTGTTCTGTACGAACAATCTTTGTATGCATACCGGGACACAAACCGGAGAGACCAGGCCTGGAAGGAGGTTGGCAGAGACGGTTGGTGAATCTGGTATGCATCTCTTGTATTGTGTCTGTGTACTCTGTTTAGGACATCCTAAAGTACTGCTCAAACAATGAACCATCCAGACACAGCTCTTGGACAAGTATGTGAAATTCTCCCCGCTGTTGGGGCTTTTTCAGAATCAAATGCACCCTACAGCTTCGTTGCCTGAGCCTATGCAGTGCATTGACAACTACACGGGCAATTGCATTCATAAGTACAACCAAATCGCCATCCATTTCGTCTCACAGACTAGCTGTCAAAAGGTGCCTTTTTTGTGTTGTGTTGTGGTCCAGGCGGCAAGTAATGTGATTGGCTGTTGTCACTATGACGGTCACATCAGCACCAAGCCACGCCCTCTGTCAAGTGTTAACGCCGACGCCCCGTGTGAATGCAGCGTAACACACCTATCGTCTGATGAAACAAAGCTGGATATATTGCAAGTTTAGGCATTTTCCAGGTTTGAAGGATCACTTTTTAAAATCTCCCCACACCAAACCTACGCCTGAGGATGTGTAAATGCATTTTTTGGTCTAATGCTTCTCATGTATTCTTTCAATAAAAATAGTGAAATAATCACACACGTCTAAGTTCAAGAATTGAAGGAAACACATCTTCATGAGGCAACAGAACAATCACAGTCTTGATTTATTGTCATTTCAAAAGACAGAACATTTCCGAGGATCTCTTCTCTTAATCAAAATATCAGTGTCTTATCATCAAAGCACGGTGGCGGATTTCTTCCTGAGATGGTGCTCATCACATTGATCATCATGAGCTGTGGGTAAGGAGAGAAGGGCGCTCATGTGGCCCATCTGACGTGGACGGGGCTGAAGTCCCAGCGGTCCGGATGGCCCATGTGCAGGAGGTCGCTGTAGGGCGAGTGGCTCCACTGGAACACGGGCGTCTGATCCCATGTCGGGCCGCTGACCGCCAACAGCTCAAACTGCTGGAACATGCTGTAGCTCGTCATCTGCAGGACCACGGGGATGTTAGAAAACACAAATCACACAGGTAACAAATGAATGTGGCGCATAACTGCGCACTATGTTTCCATCCAACTTTTTTTATGTGGGGTATCACAATAAAAATAAATATTTGCTTATCCATTTACATTTACTGATTTAGCAGACTCTTTTATCCAAAGCGACTACAACCAAGCGTTCCGATCCGCCATGAAGAGGCAAAGCGATACTGAGTTTCGGACATTGCTTAGAGTAGCATAAGCTAGAATTGGGAGGGAATAGAGGATTTTTGTATTATTTATCTGATAAGACGACATGCATATAAACTATGATGTAAACACATTTACTGAAATCTCAAATGTTGGTTTGGTGGCTCTGAAAAGTCAAAGTTGGGGTGTAACAATACATCAAATGATGCAACGTTACGATGTAAAGTAGAAAATTAAAACCAATACCTATATATTTTTTCCAAGAGACGCCTTTATTTTAACACTCCACACCTTTACGCAATGTGTGTCTATGCATTACCAGCGCCAGCGTGTGCATCCTCGTTTAAACTCACCTGTCAGGGCTCGACGGCCGTATCATGTTAAGCAATGAGTGCATTCCCACCGGGAGTTAAACTTTCTTTTAGTTTATTATGTACTACACAGACGCTGTGTTTATTTGTGCTCTTGTAATCTGTAGAAAATATTCTTAGCATTGATGCATGTGTGCATCTGTCCCAGACTGTTTTTAAGTTAACCGCTTTATTTTGGATGTTTTCTGATGAGGATTTGACACATTTCAGCACAGACGCCTGAAAGACGTCCTTCACTGTCATCGGATTACTGATCTTTATTATTTAAACTAAAGCGTGTTCTTTGGTTGTGGATGTCCCAGTTGGGGTACAGGATGTGCAAGTCTCAGAGAAATGTCGTTACATATTTTGTTTGCATTTGTGAGTTAATAAAAATGTAACTGGTTGTGTAAAATATGCACATACACTGCAAAAAATGCTGCTCTTAGTATTTTTGTCTTGTTTCCAGTTCAAATAATCAAAAAATTATTTTCTAGTAAATGCATCTTGATTTAAGAATTGTTAGATATTTAGACTGAAAACAAGACAAAAATACTAAGAGCAGCATTTTTTGCAGTGTAATATCATATCATCAATATACCCCTGAATTGAAACGTAATCGTATCGCAGGATTTCTGAAGTATCGGCAGATCGATATCATATCATATCGTGATGAACCGTCCGATTTACACGCCTGAGTCGAAGTCTGTGATCAGAATGATTTGGGTCATTTCCTCCAGAAGCGTTCCCAAACACACACGCAAGAGAACATGACAGTGTTTATTGTGTTTCGCCTGACGCTCTGAGACGCCACTCATTTATGATGGAGGGAAAAGAGACACTTAGAGTTTATTACTGATACTTTGCACCAGTTTCCCAGGTAGATGGGATGTAGACTGTGCTTTATATGATTTATGCCATATTCCAGTTTAACTCGCCGCTCTGGATGGAAACGCAGCGACTGTTACTGACCTTCATGTCCGTTCCTCCATGTGACCGCTGCTTCAGAGCTCCGAACGGATATGAGCCATTGGCAGGATTCAGGTCGGATCGGGCAGAGATGGCGTTCTCACCGTTCTGAGCGGGGTCACAGGCGTCGCAGCGGGACAAAGGGTCTTCCTTATAGTTATTATACCTGCAGCACGCAGACACACATGAAGAAGACGGAAGCAACCGAAGACACAGGCAAAGAAACACAACACAACAGCAGGACGTACCTCATCAGACGCACCATGGACTCAATGTCCGTTACCAGAGTTTGGTTTCTGCGGAAGATCTGAGCTCTGGGACTCTCGCTGAAGGAGAACCAGGAGCCGTATTTCTGGACCAGCTCCTGACATCCGCTCGCATTGAACACCTCCTCAAAGTACCTGCCACACACAACAACAACTTCATTTAGAAGTGTACGATTACAGACATTATGAGGTTGAAATCTTCACAGAGATGGTGTGCCAGTTGTGGTCAGTGTGACAAACACAGCTGAAAGAGCGACTCTGTGCTTTCACAACCTCTTCTCCAGTTTAACTTCTTCTTTAGAACATTTTCCAGCAATGATGGTTATTAATTACTTATTTTTGAAAGCTTGTTTCTGCCACAAAATAATATATACCACAGGGTCATGGGCGGCCAAGGCTCACTGATGCACGTGGGGAGCGAAGGCTGGCCCGTGTGGTCCGATCAAACAGACGAGCTACTGGAGCTCAAACTGCTCAAGAAGTTAATGCTGGTTCTGATAGAAAGGTGTCAGAATACACAGAGCATCTCAGTTTGTTGCGTATGGGGCGGCATAGCCGCTGACCAGTCAGGGTGCCCATGCTGACCCCTGTCCACCGCCGAAAGCACCAACAGTGGCACGCTCCAGGGACCAGCCGAGACTGATTGCACTGGTGTGACCGTACATGCGAAAGGGTTAAAAGAACCAAAGTCAGACCAAAAGGTGAACAAAGTGAAAAAGGACCCGTCCCTGAAAGAGATCCTTTTTTGCTCTGAATGTGGCCTCAGATCCCTTTGTGTTCATACTAGGGGTGACCCGAATAGTGGAAGATTCGATTCAACTACCAACCTCACAGTCGAATCTTCACAGAGCTGTTATGAGACGAGGATCATGCCATTTTGGCTATATGGGGTGCTCAATAGCCCCTTATGGACAAGACGTGATTACGCCGCGCTGTTTACAGTAAGCTTTTTAATAGTTTTTCTATTTAAATATGCGCTAAATGATCTGTTGTGCCACGTCCCGCAGCTTTTCTTCAACACATTGCGCTTGAGACTCTGCCTTCATTCATCAGCGCTGCGGCTCTGCAGTTGATAATATTACGTGCGTCTCGTGTTTTTAAGAGCAAACGCGCGTTCTGTTTGATCTGTTATACGGCAAGAGATGTTGTGAAAACTAAAGCGCTCCTCATGCGGGCAAATGAAGACAGTAGCGTTTAAAGATGACTGACACAGAATGTACTGGTATTTTGGTGCTGATGTGTGCTTACCGGTAAAGAGCCAGAACACTGTTGCTTGTGTGAACAGCATATTGGGTTATTTATCGGCACAGTCATTCTGATCATTTCCCGTGAATTTCCCGGGATTGCTGTGTGAAAGGAGCTAATGTCTGATTTCACACAGAACTACTGAGAAGAGTCAGAGGGAAAGACTGGACCTTCAGGGTGATTTCAGAACATGTCAGCTGTTCTGATGAGATGCTGGGATGCTGTGTTTAGCCAGTTCAGCGTTTATAGTCGTCTCTGCAGTTAAAAAGACAAAGTTGACTATAGTCAGAATTCTTTCATTATTTTAATCATTTCTTTATTTTGAACTTTATTTATTGATCACTCGGGGTCATCTGTGGCTTGTGTTTTGAATAGATGTTCTTTAGGCATTTTGCACACACTTGTGACTTGATTCTGACTTGTTAAACAATGTGAAATGCAAATCCCTTTTGCAGTGTGGCCTTTATTTAATTTTTTAGGTTTATTGATCCAAAATGTTTTTATACATTTCCTTCTATATCTTTGTGATGTTCTGTTAGCCGCAGCCGCGTCTCTCTTGCACAGTTTGGAAGCGGCTGAAGTTTCAATGAACAAGTGTGCGTTGTGAACGAATCATTTGTAGAGATCTGAGAGAGATGATGCACAGCCGTACGGAGGCATCTGATGACCAAACTACATTTGCAAACAGAAAAATCAAGTAAGCCCAGAGCGGTTTGTGTTCAGACTGCGTGTTTTTAGCACAAACTGCACCATAAGATGAAAACGAGCCAGGACCATCTCGGTTCGCTTTAAAGGGGTCTGAGATCGTTTGGAGTGTTCACATACGGGCCAAAGGTCACGCCCAACCGCGCTCAGACCCAAGTGTGAAAACACCCGTACACGTCCTTACACACACACAGGCAGCGAGACTCTGGTCTCATTACTCACGGGATGTTGTAGCTGGCCCAGTATCCAGTCTCAAACAGCTCTTCCGTTCGGTCTGCCGTTACGATCATCCCACTGGAGGAAACACAGACAGAAGACACCACAGTTTTCACGTTATCTGCCATATCTACTGCTGTAATACAAGATCAATGAGTTTTATCATTCAAGAAGTAATATTGGCATTTCTCGTTTGAGTTACACAGGCAGTCAAAAGTTTGAAATAGTTCAGATTAATGTCTGAAAGAGTCTCTTGAGCTCACTAAAGCAGTGTTTATTAGATCATAACTCCAGTAGATCAGTGTAATACTCCTCCAGTGTAGATCAGCTGTTCTCTGTGTGAATATATAGTAAAGTGTGATTTATCATCATTACTCCAGTCTTCAGTGTCACATGATCCTTCACTAATCACTCTCAGATGAGGATTCAAAAACATTACATAATCTTAATTATTGGAATCTTTTGACAATCTACCCCCGCGCTGCCCCTTTAAGAGAGCCGCCCCACTGAGAGTGATCTAATGCAAGCACGCTTACGGGATCTGCTCCAGAACGGTGAAAAGCCCTTGTTTTGCGTGTCCCTGGTCCGGGACAAAGAGCTTGTAGTCGACCACCATCCACTGATTGTTGTACCTGGCCAAGAAAGTCATCACGATTGAGTTTGATCACGGCTTTTATTCAAATGTTCACACGATGCATTAAAGGTCGCTTACGTTCCGCTGTTGTGCTTGCTGAAGATGTCCGCCCACGCCTGACCGCTTTCAGCCAGGCGATTGGCCACGATGTTTCTCAGCCACTCCATGACAGCGCCGCGGGGCTGCACGAACTTCCACAGGTCAGGGTTACTGTTGCCAATCGTGGTTTCCAAAGTGACCTGAAGAAAAACACAAACATTAAAGAAATGAACATTGCTCCACTCAACATGATAACTGTTGGACTGAAAGTCTCACCAAACCACTGCTGAGCAAATAAAAGTCATCGCCTGAGAAAATACTGCCAGGATAGGAGGAGAACACTTGAGTTTTCCCGGGAATCGTCTCCTTTCCTGCAGGAACAGTGACGCACGCATTATTATAGAGTACACGCTCGTATTTGTGAAGCTGAGATGTCGCGCTCATACCTGTGGGAGAGGTGCGGTAAGCCAAACTGTATCTCTTCATTATCCGCAGCATTGACTGGTAGGTGTTCCACGTGTCATGTGACACCAGCAAATCCTTTCCGCCGGGAAGGACTTTGATCAGAGCGGAGCAGGAGCCCGCGCCGACGGTCCGAGACTGGCTGGATTTGTTGAGCGCAGCCTCCAGGTCCTCCAGGTCTCCTCCCATCTGGAAAAGGCTGAGCGGTAACGCAGAAAGGAATAATGCACATTCAATATTAATAATAAATATAGCTGAGAGCAGCAATGTTGGGGTTCAAGCGTTTAAAGGCATTTAAGCACATGCGTTTCATTTAGCAAGACCATTTACAGCCAATACAGGCAATTTAGCACAGGAAATAAGTGGCTTTTAAAGCTTTTGATCAGTTCTAGCGTCACCTATGGTGCGATCTCCCCGAGAGTTGGCCTGCTTCTTTAGAGTCATATGCTGCATGTGCTCAGCTATTTCCATGGAGTTCAGAGCGTTCCTTTAGGATTTATAGGCTTTTAAGTATATTTTGCACGGCCCTTAGGGACCGTGAAGCAAAATGTTACTTTTTTTTATAACTATTGCCAATCAGACTCCAGAGAATCTACTAGTACTAGTTTGGTTCCAGTCAGGCCAAAAACCTAGGACTAGTTCACAAAATCCAAACGAGAAAATCCGAGGCAGGATTTTAGGAGTTATGAATTTGCATTTCGCACATTTTGAGTGCTGTAGCGCCCCCCGCAGGCCGATCGGGGCGTGCCTCGGTGTCACTGTAGGCGGTGTGAGTACTACCAGCACTCAAAGTTTCAAGTCTCCACGCTTATGGTTTGGTCTTCCCGATCAGTTTCATGGGAGAATGCTGATCTTTGGACAATTTAACAGCGCGCTATGCGCTTGAACCCCTAATAACATGACATTTTGCACATGGACTAAAGAATAACAGCACGGCTATACTCACAGGAAGCCAAGGGGGTTGATGGAAAGGCTTCCAGATGGAAATTTAACCTGCCCATTGTACCCATCCTCCAAACCCTGCAGCTGCAGCAAAGACAGACGGACCTGAAAGAGAACAGGCACAGGACATGCAATAAACTACAAGAGAAAAACAGTCAGCACAGTCCTGTAGGCTTAGGATGAGCATCAGAGATGCAAATGAATGCTAGAAGGAAAGCAAGCCTAAGGAAGGTGAGGTGTGGCTCTTGCTGACGCACCTGATGCCAGTACGGGCAGTCGGTGTGCGTGTCCATCTGCTGCGAGAGCCACTGCAGGTTGGTGCTGATGTAGTCTTTGAGCCGCTGACAGTAGCTGACGTCACGAGCGAACGGCCCGCAGTAACCCATCAGTGTGTTCATCCAGTGCTGGTAGATGAGCTGTGGCAGTGACAGGACAGGGCAGGCAACAACCTTCACTATATAGTGCAGAAGAGGGCTAACACAGACTGAGCTTTTCCATACGCTCTACACACACCTGTTGTTTGCGGTTTATTATATGGATCAGACGTGTACCTGTGTCGTGACCGTAGCCTCTACGAGTCCAGCCGCATACGCCTGCAGCGAGTCATTATAGGTGCCGCTGGTGCTGACCTCCAGATACGCCCACCTGACACACACACACACACACACACACACACACAGTTAACATCAGGTTCAGGTCCGAGCTTTTACCATCATCTACTGTCCTTGAACTAATGTAATGATCCTCTGGCCCTTGAGGGACACTTTCCTGCAGAGTTCGGCTCCAGCTTTAGTTTATTTAGTGTTGTGTTTTATTTTTCCATTATATTTTGTTTATCAGAGATTAAAATTAACTCGTGGTCAGATTTTCTGTTGGTTAATGTGGTTTAATTTCAGGTTTTCCAATCTTGTTTGTTTTCACACTAGTGCTCACTTGCACACGAAACCTGCAAACAGCCGGAAAAGAAACGGCCCCGGTCGTGATTAAAGGAAGCGTGCCGCAGTGCTGTCTTCTGATGAAGTCACGAGAGCCGCTGCCCTTCTGATCAACACGTGAACGCTGAAATACAACAAGCCCTCTCCAGTGCTCCTACTGTTATTCACCTAACAGAGTATTTCAGATGAATGAAATATGCATTTGAATATTTGTAAATACAGCCTTTATGTAATCCTTGCTGTCGTTAAAACCGCGCGTCACAGGAAAACAGCACATCCACATCTAAATTCATATCATGTGTGTTTAACTTCTGAGTAATGACTTTATGTAACTCAGTGCATATCGCCACTACTGACACTGCAACATTAATGCAAATGTGTACATCAAAGTGAAAATAGTTAATTTTATTTTTTTTTCATACATTTTCTCGTGCAGACTATATAGTTTGCGTGCAGGTGCCAACACCCTAGCAACCACCTAGCAACCACCCATAATACCTTAGCAACACCCTAACAACTCCCTAGCAACCACCCAGGATACCTTAACAACCGCATAACAACACCCTAGCAACCACCCAGAATACCATAGCAACTGCCTAGCAATCACCCAGAATACCCTAGCAAACCACACACACACACACAACACCCTAGCAACCACCCAGAATACCTTAGCAACCGCCTAGCAACTCCATAGCCTCCACTCATAATACCTTAGCAACACCATAGCAACCACCTAAGAGAAAGAAAAGGCAGGGAGAATGATTATGGCTGATAGAGAAGAGGTGTCTAATTAGCATGGGTGTGTATCAATTTTCTCGTCAAGTTTGTTTTTATAAATGCCAGCGTATGTGTGGGAAGTGGCGTCCAGCTCTCAGGGCCGGTTGTGTGCGTGCGCAGCCCCTGGAGCGGTGTAACGTAACCAATGCCCTGTCAGTTTGAGCCGGAATCAGACCCAGAGAGCACGGAGAAGAGGATCGAGCAGAAGAGCGGGAGCGGCATTTCTAAATGCTACTGCTGTCAGCTGTTGATGTGGGGCTTCTCCGCATTACAGCTTTAGCACAACAGAACACAAGAGCCTGGTACAGTTTGGACATTCATTTTTTAATTTATAACAGAAACAAGTGTTTTCCCATTAACAAATGTTAGTGTGCGCTACTCAACACAAAATACAAAAGATATAAAACTAAAGACATACATTCATCAATATTTATCCATCCGTAGCAAAAAACGTGTCTGTTTGTAACACATTCACACACGTTTACAATATGGTTTATATCCAGTGCTGATGCTGTCTACCAATGAGGGTTGTCATCCCGTCCGGTGTTGTTCCCGGATCCGCCAGCAGTTTCCTGATCCAGCGGGACAGTGTGTTGGGTTCCGGACACCCCTCCACTCCATCATGACACAATCCCGTCTTCCTTTGGGGGCTCTTCAGATTGTGATGCCAGAGGCGGTGGAATGGGGATTGTACGCAGCTCTTCCGCGTATGGAGTGGGGTCCGGAAACACTTCATGCAGCAGAAGGGTCATGAGGTCATCCACATAGTCTGTAACGAGACAGAATACAAAAACAGTAGCTTTGTTGTTTTATTGTTACTTTCCTACACAAGCGGTCACGTTGGAAGTTCTAGGGACTACTTCCAGGCGCTGTAATATCATTGCGCCGCTGCACCCATGGTACAGCAGCAAAGCTCCTGGATCATTACGCAGGAATGGGAGTGTATCGGCCTAGACAATTACTTGTCAACAATCATTTTCGTAACAGTATTTTCATTTTCTCCATTTTCGCATGTGCAGTGTCTCTGCACATGCCCCGCCCCTGCACATGCCCCGCCCCTGCCCCGCCCCTGCAAGTACTTTTTTTGTTTTTTTTTTTTTTTTTTACACGATCCATGATCGAAATGAGAAATTTACAAAAATGCCCATCCCCATTATATGTATTTTACAATATAATTTATTTGTTTTTTATGGTTGTTAATACAAATATTTTACAACTTACTGTATGTTGTGTCTGTTTTCACCGGCTTCACTGTGCATTCCCCCTTTTCTGAGTTTGGAAAAAGTAGTCTGTACACAGCCAATCCTTCAGCTGCTGCCCGCTCACGGTTGGCGTGTTCATTAAAGTGCATGGCTGCGAGATACAGCCTGTAATCATTGGCAAATATGTCATCATCAGTAGCGTGCCAGAAATATTGTTTAAAGAGTGTGTGAAGACTATTACCTGCACAACATTCCGATGAAAGGGAAAATCAGATTCGTCGGGGCAAAACTCCGACTCAGGCTGTGGAAGGCCTCCAGCGCCGACGTCTGAACGTGATGGCTGAGTTTTCCCACATCCTTCAGGACTCTCTTGTTGGATAATATCTTTTCCACTTTGTGCAGTGTCACTGATCCTGTAACGACACGGACATAAGACCATGAAGATCTCTAACTTTACCCCGCACTGTCGTGTTATTTACCCTCTCTATATAGTCACACCTGGCTGGAGCCATTTCTCCGGATCCCTGGACACTTTGTCTGGGTGTTCACACTTCGGGAAGAGGGGGTTCTTGTGAACATGTATGTTTTGCATGTGGTTCAGCAGGGAAGTCCACTTCGCCACCTTTTCTGGCCCGGACACAGAGGACGTCGCACTCCAGTAAACATGATTTTTGATACTCCGCAACCATTTCTTCAGGCCCTCGCAGTCCTTCCTTTGCGAAAGCTTGCCAAGTTTCTTACACAATCCTGTACAGAGTAAAATATTAGCTGTACTGTCATTATTCCATAATCGAATCCCAACCTAAACGAGCACGCCTGTACTCAAGTTCGTATGTGATGAGAAACACAAAGATGAATAGTTACCCTTCTCGAAGTGCCCCGCGTCACAGAAGTGAGCGATGCTGCGTTCCCTCAGGTACTTCTGAATCTGCGGATGGTGACCAGTGACCATGTAGTCAACCGCTAAACCGCTGGACTCCAGCTTGTCGAGACAGCGCTTTAATCCCTCCTTCTCCATACGGTAACTTCCGTTGACCTCATTGCTCTGTTGTTGGGTACACCGAATTTCAATTAAGCAAGTATAAACAGTAACAGAAGAAAGTGTAACTCTTTTTGATGCTTAGGACAGTCCAATTCAATTTCTCATTAATGCAATTATCTAATCAACCAATCACATGGCAGTTGCTTCAATGCATTTAGGGGTGTGGTCCTGGTCAAGACAATCTCCTGAACTCCAAACTGAATGTCAGAATGGGAAAGAAAGGTGATTTAAGCCATTTTGAGCGTGGCATGGTTGTTGGTGCCAGACGGGCCGGTCTGAGTATTTCACAATCTGCTCAGTTACTGGGATTTTCACACACAACCATTTCTAGGGTTTACAAAAAATGGTGTGAAAAAGGAAAAACATCCAGTATGCGGCAGTCCTGTGGGCGAAAATGCCTTGTTGATGCTAGAGGTCAGAGGAGAATGGACCGACTGATTCAAGCTGATAGAAGAGCAACTTTGACTGAAATAACCACTCGTTACAATCGAGGTATGCAGCAAAGCATTTGTGAAGCCACAACACGCACAACTTTGAGGCGGATGGGCTACAACAGCAGAAGACCCCACCGGGTACCACTCATCTCCACTACAAATAGGAAAAAGAGGCTACAATTTGCACAAGCTCACCAAAATTGGACAATTGAAGACTGGAAAAATGTTGCCTGGTCTGATGAGTCTCGGTTTCTGTTGAGACATTCAGATGGTAGAGTCAGAATTTGGCGTAAACAGAATGAGAACATGGATCCATCATGCCTTGTTACCACTGTGCAGGCTGGTGGTGGTGGTGTAATGGTGTGGGGGATGTTTTCTTGGCACACTTTAGGCCCCTTAGTGCCAACTGGGCATCGTTTAAATGCCACGGCCTACCTGAGCATTGTTTCTGACCATGTCCATCCCTTTATGGCCACCATGTACCCATTCTCTGATGGCTACTTCCAGCAGGATAATGCACCATGTCACAAAGCTTGAATCATTTCAAATTGGTTTCTTGAACATGACAATGAGTTCACTGTACTAAAATGGCCCCCACAGTCACCAGATCTCAACTCAATAGAGCATCTTTGGGATGTGGTGGAACGGGAGCTTCGTGCCCTGGATGTGCATCCCACAAATCTCCATCAACTGCAAGATGCTATCCTATCAATATGGGCCAACATTTCTAAAGAATGCTTTCAGCACCTTGTTGAATCAATGCCACGTAGAATTAAGGCAGTTCTGAAGGCGAAAGGGGGTCAAACACAGTATTAGTATGGTGTTCCTAATAATCCTTTAGGGGAGTGTGTATTTGCCCCCTGAATTGACCGTTCGCAAAAAAACGCCCCCTTTAGTTACTGTTGCTATGTCCGACCAGCCGTGCGCTCACACCACACGCGGGGTAGCCTTCCAAGGTTCCTTCCTAGTCCTGTCCTTCGGAGGCTTCGGTAGGCTAGTGTGCTAGAATGGGCATGGCTACGTCAGGCACGTTCTATTAATGCAATAGAGAATGACAGCCATCTGTGGCCTCCCAGTGGCGTACATCATTGTCAGTTTTCATGTCCGAAAACATTATTTTTGTCTTACATTTCATAATAAACTCTGTTATTTTCATGAACTGGAATGTGCGCAAAGGATTTTGGGTGATTTAAGGCCACGATGCGTCCAACAAAACAGGCCGAATGAAGGACGCGAAACGAAGGCTGAAGCCTTCCACGGATCAAATTGAGATGGCAGTCTCCCGTTTGAGAAGCACACGTCGCAGAGCAAAGAGCACACTGACAGACAGGATGGAGCAGGTTACTTTTAATATAGGCAAAGTCTCAACTCTAAAAGTGTCATTTTTTAAAGAAATGTAAACATGAAATGCCGTTTTGTGGCTCTTGAATGTGTGGTGACAGGTCGGTCTCAGTTTAAGCGGCTCGTGAACCGATCTTCTCTTCTAGATCATTTATAGCATCAAATAAACATGAACTAAAGGAGGAATGTTGTTTCAACTGCGGAAACAGTACACGCACCGTTTTCAAGTCCACCGACGTTAATCTACGAACTCTCTTGACTGCTTTGTCAGACAAAGATCGGCGGATTATGATTGGTCAGATCATGTGGATATGAATTTGCATTCTTGCTCATAGAATATATTTTCAACATTAAAAACAACTCACAAAGGGTATGTGTGTTTCTGTCGAAGAGTTTGAATCCTTTATCGATCTTTATGTGCCAGGCTGTTAGATGCTAGTAAGTGATAAATCTACAGGTGCATTGTGGAGAACGGCAGACTCTGCAGTGTTGACTGAAGACTTGGTATTTTGATTGGATGTCATGTATTCACGGCATTGTGCCTGTTAGAACAGCAAAACTCAGGCTTTTGTTCACGTACCCCCGTCACCTCACATACCCCCAGGGGTTGGGTACCGAAACCCGGGGCCATTTCGGTGCCACTAAATTCAGACGCGCTTTCACTGATCCAGAGAGACGTATACTCAGCTCTCGTCACATCTCACAACTATTCAGCGTTTTCAACCGCATCATGTTTATTTTAGTTTTCAGTTCGCACGAGTACTAGCAAAAACACACACGGATGTCTGTGGAAGCGGCAATCCTTTAGACGGTTATAATTTGTGTCTTATTTATATCAAATACACATTATATAGTTAACTATATAGTTTACTCTATTCTTCTCCCAGTTCACCGGTCACTTACTTTCATGTGTTTTGTGAAACGAGGATGAATTGACGTGATGTAAATCCGACAGATCGGATTCTCTGAGGCGCAAACTAACATGGCGGCGCCCATCGCGCATTACAGATCAGCTAACATGATCATTATAAAGGGTTTTAAATGACTAAACGCATTCACTCGCACATATTTGAACATCAGAATGTCAGATAGTTCATGACAGAATTAACAAGCTTGTGAATATTTAATAAAAACGAAATAAAGGCGATCCATCTGTCATACGGCACTGCGTGTCACGAGAGAAGCATGACATGTCGCCATGGAAACAATAAGGCGTTTTAAAATATGTAGCCAGAGAATATGGTCATATTTCTGCAAAATAAAGCTGAACCCTGGCTTGTAGCAGACCAAGAATACAGACGACTGCTGTTATTAGTACTGTAACTGGGTTAGGTGGCTTAGGTTTCACTGTGAATTTAAGTAAACTGTGTTTTGTATTTATTTATATATTTAAGTATACTTTAAACTTGTAATAAATTGTTCAATTTAAAGAATTTTTTTTTCAATAAAAAGCCATTCTTCAATGCCATCCCGTTCAACCGTTTTAAAAGTATCGGTTTGGCACCGGTATCGTAATAAACCCAAACGATACCCGACCCTACGTGTACCCCAGTTTGGGAACCACTGGCCTAGGACTTACTGACCTGAATTAACTGAAGATCCAGAATTGTGCTGGTTTCCATGTGCATCAGCGCGTAGCTGCCAAATCTGGCTGAGTGTCCTATGGCAAACACAACCAGAAACACAATATTAATGACAACATCAGTATTATAATATTTTAGCAAATTAAAAAAACAGTAAGTGTTTTTACAGTCTAAACGTACCTGGTGTGTGTGCACGCATATCTCCAGCTAAAGCAAGCTTTCCCCGCTCTCGCAGCTGCCTGATAATATTTACTTGATCTCGGTTCCACTTGTGTATGATGGTAGGCTCGATGAAGTTCCTGGCATGTTTCCTGAAAGTTGCATATTGCATCATCTGGAGCTTCATGGCCTTGCAAATCTATGATAATATACATTAAAAAACAGTGATATAGATAGATACTAAATCAACAGTAATGTCAGAATGCACTATTGTAATAAGGTACCTTCTGTAGTTGTGTAAAGCATCCACCGGTGAAATATGTTGCCGCAGACAATAGCAGGTTTCCCACCGGGGTACTCCCTACGATGGGCTGGCTCTGCCACCGTCTGTGGTGGTTACACTGTTCACAGAGCTGGGTGAACGCAACAAACGTCCCGTTTCGTCTGCTCTGGACCTCACACTTCCTCTTACAAAGTGGACAGGACACAAACAACTCTCGAAGGCAGCTTTCAAAAACAATGTATTTGTTATCACTGTAGTTGGACTGTGGATCCATCCTGAAGTAATATAACAAGAATATATTTTAGACAGCTGCTTGTGTGTCATATTTTCTTACTACACAAATGTATTGTTAAAAAATTGTAAATATGCATTCATAACTTACGGCAGTTCAGATTCCTGAGTGAGGCCAGACTGTGGGTCACATGTGGAGTCATGGGGTTCTTCCTCCTCCTCCTCCTCTAACACCAGACGAGGTCTCTTGCTTGGCCTGAAGATTGAGTGTTGAGGAGCTTTGAGCTTTGAGGAGATTGAGCTCCTTCCTGGTGTTGAGGACGGCTGCACATCCGGACATATGCCAATGGTTTCAGGGCCATGACAAGAAACTGTTGCCTGAATGCCTGCAATATTAAAAAGAAATAATACAATTACTCAAAACCGTCTGTCATGCTACTATAAAATAAATGAATTTGACACACAAGCCACTTTCTAATGCACATAATCTACAATAGCCAGCATGACAATTTACAATTAAATGTACTAGAACTGAATATGATGAAGTATTACATAAACACATTTAGTGTCTGTACTCCATACCTTTGCTCCTTACGGGGAAATCCCTCCATGTAGCCATCGAGACTTGTGTGCCCACTGATCGCATCTTTGGCGATGCATCGGTGGCCACAGTCTCTACAGGGTCTGACTGACATCCGACTTCATGCAGCGTAGATGTAGTGTGGGACTCTTGGGAACTCAGACCCTGCTGAGATGTCTGAAACAAACCACGAAAACATGTTATTAACTGGCAAATAGTAGAAGAGTAATGACAAACTGAATATTAATTAGAAGACCACAGAAATATGGCTTAATACATGCACAAAATATCCATGCGGTCTTCAACCCTGCTCCTGGTTTATTTCCAGCCTGCGCCAGCACACCTGCCTGTGTGTTTTCAGCAAGTGATCCTGAAGAGCTGCATTAGCTTCAGCGGTCTTTGATTAGTGTTGGAGCTGAACTCTACAGGACAGTGGGTCCCCAGGAGCAGGGTTGAACCCAACACGATACAGTCCTCCACGGGATTACTTGATTACAGACTGCGGATCTATACTGATCGCTGCTGACTGTACAGCACTGCTAGTTTAGTCGTTACAGCACGAGTGTAGCCAAACATCCGTCGCCAGAACACATTACGAGACTAATCCACGGCTTTACTACAGTAAAGAACCAAGTTTACACCGAAAGTAAACATGGTTCCGCGTCAGCTTGGTTCCGCGTAAACATGGTTCCGCGTCAGCTTGGTTCCGCGTAAGCATGGGTCCCGCGTAAGCATGGGTCCCGCGTAAGCTTGGGTCCCGCGTAAGAATGGGTCCCGCGTAAGCATGGGTCCCGCGTCAGCTTGGGTCCCGCGTAAGCATGGGTCCCGCGTAAGCATGGGTCCCGCGTAAGCATGGGTCCCGCGTAAGCATGGTTCCGCGTCAGCTTGGGTCCCGCGTAAGCTTGGGTCCCGCGTAAGCTTGGGTCCCGCGTAAGCTTGGGTCCCGCGTAAGCTTGGGTCCCGCGTAAGCATGGGTCCCGCGTAAGCATGGGTCCCGCGTAAACTTGGGTCCCGCGTAAACTTGGGTCCCGCGTAAACATGACCCAAGTTTACACAGAGCCATGTTTAGCGTGCTTGCAGCCAAACAAGTAAATGGGTAAATATTTTACAATGATCACATAAACACCAAAAATCAAAGTTAAATTTATAAAAGTGAAATAAGTTTGTAGGTGTTTGTCGGATAAATTTGAATTCACATTTAGGTAACTGGTTAGTGGAGCCAAACAGCGTTTCCCTTTGTTTACATTCTAGCGACTACATACAATGGAAACGATTATGGAAAACACATCAACATAGAATAAAACATACTTACAGGTTGTGGCCCATGAATAACGGTGGGAACGGCTCCATCTCTCAGGACAAGCTTTTTTGCGAATCCGGCGTTGAACTTGCGCAGATTGAGGAAGCTGTCCTCCGTGAATTGCTCCAAACTTCATTTCGTTATACTGTACTTGTACATGTGTAATGACAAATAAACTTCAACTTCAACTTCAACTTCAACTTCAAATGTGCAGCACAGAGAGCTATATTACGGTTGTAGTTTTCAGGAACCGGACTAAAAATAAATTTTAACCATTGTTCCCTAAGTCCAGCATCCCTAGGAAGGCTGAACAAAGAGGACCTACAATCGGGGTGGAAATGACAGCGTTTCGACGGCATGGCAGCACTACTACCAACTCTTCGTCTCGTGAGTCAGCACAAAATTGTTGCGTGTTCCCGGGGGCGGGGTTTATGTAAATTTCAGTTGTAGTCCCAAACCAGCCATAAATTGTAGTCCTTAAAAATGTATTACTGTAAAAGCAAATCTCTCCCTTTGCATTGAACTTCGAGCAATGTAACTTTAAGATGTTGTTTATAGTCAAACAGCAACATTACACACCAACTAAAGTTACAAAAAGTGAAACCATAATCAATCACCCCTTTAAAGTGCTAGAAAGTCCTTGAATTTCACTTTCAAAAGGTTGTACGAACCCTAAAATGAAGAAAATAAAAACAATCAGTGACATCGACACCACAAATACGCAAAAGAACAGTAACTTGCTCCAGGGCAGGCTATGTTCAGGATAAGATCTCAAACTGAAACTGGACCAATCAGCTGTGAGCAAAGTGACACGCCTCTGACGCAGTCAAATCCAGTCACCTTTATTTATATAGCGCTTTTAACAAGTCCAGTTGTTTCAGAGCAGCTTCACATTGTTAACAGGAAAATAATGCAACAGAATTTGTACAGCCGTTCTGGTGAAACGGTGATGTTATCCAGCTAATTTCAGTATCATATAGTGTCAATGCGGGCAGATCGGTAATATAGATGAGAACGGTGGCAAGGAACCAAAACTCCTTCAGGGCCAGAATGGAGAAAAAAACCTTGGGAGAAACCAGGCTCAGTCGGGGTGCCAGTTCTCCTCTGGAAACTAATATATATACACATCAGTGCAAGTGAAAGTTGTAAAGTCAGTTTGTATAGTTTGATCTTTGTTTAAAAAGAGTCCTGAATCACGTTGGCTCTTGAGAGAAGTGACTCACACTTCCTCTGTGTGGAAGGGCATGTGATTGGCTGTTCACTGCTGATGTCACACCTCCATGTGCACGCGCCCCATGAA
>CM031951.1:7968857-8001357 GCA_018749465.1 Paracanthobrama guichenoti | reverse complement strand
CTGACTTACCCTGTGTTGTTGATGTGTGTGTGTGTGTGTGTGTTCCTGACTTACCCTGTGTTGTTGATGTGTGTTTGTGTGTGTTGTGTGTGTGTGTGTGTTCCTGACTTACCCTGTGTTGTTGTGTGTGTGTGTGTGTGTGTTTCTGACTTACCCTGTGTTGTTGATGTGTGTGTGTGTGTGTTCCTGACTTACCCTGTGTTGTTGATGTGTGTGTGTGTGTGTGTGTGTGTGTTCCTGACTTACCCTGTGTTGTTGATGTGTGTGTGTGTGACTTACCCTGTGTTGTTGATGTGTACCCTGTGTTGTTGATGTGTGTGTGTGTGTGTGTGTGTGTGTGTGTGTGTGTTGATGTGTGTGTGTGTGTGTTCCTGACTTACCCTGTGTTGATGTGTGTGTGTTTCCTGACTGATGTGTGTGTGTGTGTGTGTGTGTGTGTTCTGACTTACCCTGTGTTGTTGATGTGTGTGTGTGTGTTCCTGACTTACCCTGTGTTGTTGATGTGTGTGTGTGTGTGTGTGTGTGTTTACTTACCCTGTGTTGTTGACTTACCCTGTGTTGTTGTGTGTGTGTGTGTGTGTGTGTGTGTGTCCTGACTTACCCTGTGTTGTTGATGTGTGTGTGTGTGTTCCTGACTTACCCTGTGTTGTTGATGTGTGTGTGTGTTCCTGACTTACCCTGTGTTGTTGATGTGTGTGTGTGTTCCTGACTTACCCTGTGTTGTTGATGTGTGTGTGTGTGTTCCTGACTTACCCTGTGTTGTTGATGTGTGTGTGTGTGTTCCTGACTTACCCTGTGTTGTTGATGTGTGTGTGTGTCCTGACTTACCCTGTGTTGTTGATGTGTGTGTGTGTGTCCTGACTTACCCTGTGTTGTTGATGTGTGTGTGTGTGTTCCTGACTTACCCTGTGTTGTTGATGTGTGTGTGTGTGTGTGTCCTGACTTACCCTGTGTTGTTGATGTGTGTGTGTCCTGACTTACCCTGTGTTGTTGATGTGTGTGTGTGACTTACCCTGTGTTGTTGATGTGTGTGTGTGTGTGTTCCTGACTTACCCTGTGTTGTTGATGTGTGTGTGTGTGTGTTCCTGACTTACCCTGTGTTGTTGATGTGTGTTTGTGTGTGTGTGTGTTCCTGACTTACCCTGTGTTGTTGATGTGTGTGTGTTCCTGACTTACCCTGTGTTGTTGATGTGTGTGTGTGTGTGTGTGTGTGTTCCTGACTTACCCTGTGTTGTTGATGTGTGTGTGTTCCTGACTTACCCTGTGTTGTTGATGTGTGTGTGTGTGTGTGTGTGTGTTCCTGACTTACCCTGTGTTGTTGATGTGTGTGTGTGTGTTCCTGACTTACCCTGTGTTGTTGATGTGTGTGTGTGTGTGTGTGTGTTCCTGACTTACCCTGTGTTGTTGATGTGTGTGTGTGTTCCTGACTTACCCTGTGTTGTTGATGTGTGTGTGTGTGTTCCTGACTTACCCTGTGTTGTTGATGTGTGTGTGTGTTCCTGACTTACCCTGTGTTGTTGATGTCGTTTGTGAAGTTGGCGACAGCGACAGATCCCGTCTGAAATCCCTCTTTCAGGAACAGCCGAGATGTTTTCTCATCATAGAGCGCAGAGTAGATTTGAGCCCATGACACGTTTACAGCACAGACTACACACAGAAACAACAGATGAGCCGCCATTGAAGCTCCTGTAGCGCGTCTCTTCCGAGGGTTACTAGCGTTTGGCGAACTGACGTCACTACGCAGCGTTACAGCCACCGTCTGGACGGGAGCGCGCAGAGACTCTGAGCTCACGTGATGCGTGTAGTTCCCAAACGCCATGCAATGCCACAACAGACAGCAGCTCCACCACACGTGCTTCCGCTGATAAAAGCTTTCGGGAAGCCACCGGGAGCAGAAGGGGTCACGTTTATTTTAGAATCTTCATCAGAAAAATAAGTGAGTTATTCCAGGAAAGCTGTCATCTTTCTTTTTTCAGATTACAGGAACGATATAACACTAAACAAAGGCCCGTCGTCCAGCTTAAAGGAGATTTCACTGTCTAAGTCTATTTATGCATTACAAATCAGAATAATAATTACCCTTTACCAGCATTAAGGTTTGAGTTACTCTTCACTTATTGGTTGTAAAGTCATATTAAACTGCTCAAGAGCAAAATAAAACATACAAATATTGTTGGTCCATTATTGTTCCTGTACCCTTCTCCTGGGATCAGGATAATTCTGTTTTTTCCAATCCTGCTAAAAAGTTGGGCAGGAGGGAGAGTTCACAGAGGATAGGAAGAAAGAGTCCATGGGGCATCCGGCGGAGAAAGGAACCACAGAACAACCCTGATAAGGACCCAGAAGAAGATCAACTGCAGAACCGATGGAGGGAGGAGACAGCGAGCGACCCCGGTCCAAGCCATGAGAAAGAAAAGCCCACGGCGGAACCGATGGAGGGAGGAGACAGGGAGCGACCCCGGTCCAAGCCATGAGAAAGAAAAGCCCACGGCGGAACCGATGGAGGGAGGAGACAGGGAGCGACCCCGGTCCAAGCCATGAGAAAGAAAAGCCCACGGCGGAACCGATGGAGGGAGGAGACAGGGAGCGACCCCGGTCCAAGCCATGAGAAAGAAAAGCCCACGGCGGAACCGATGGAGGGAGGAGACAGGGTGAGGCATCAGTAGTGAGTTGTGGTGAAACCAAGGGGACTCCCGACAGAGGTGGAGTGATGAGAGATACCTGAGCTGAGTCGAGGAGCCAAAGACACAGGGTGACACTGCAAGTCTGGAGGGCCAAGGCCAAGCCAGAGGCTCGTGGGGCTGAGGCAGAGCCAAGGGCTTGGAAGCCAGCAGTGGAGCCAGAGCGATTAATGACAACAGTGGAGCTGGAAGGAAAGCGGAGCCCAGTGGAGCCAAAGGGTCGGAGGGCTGAGGCCAAACTAGAAGCCTGGAAGCCCGTGGCGAGACCAGGGTGACGCCTGACCAAGGCAGAGCTGGAGGGACTGGGGGGCTCGGTGGAGCCAGTGAGTCCACGGTGGAGACGAGGGAGCATGGAGCCAAGGTGAGGCCGAAGGGTCAATAAGCCGAGGTGGAATCATGTGCTCGGAGACCAAGATGGAGCCAGGGGATCCATACACCAAGGTAGGGCTGAAGACAGAGAAGTCCAAGGTGGAGCCGGGGAACATGGTGGGTTTGGTGGGCTCTGGCTCTTTGTCCATGGCGGGTGCGGCAGAAGGCTGTCTGCGCTCTGGGTCGAGGTGAGTCTGATGGTTGAGTAGCTGGCAAATTCCTCCTCCACCTCAATGGGGAAAAAACTCAGGGCTTTAATGTGGAATGGCAGGTGAACATAACTGGATAATTATGGCGGCAAATGACTGGCGGGAGACATAGGGTACAAAGGAAACAAGGAATATCTAACTAAAAGTCCAAGAACACAAACATAAACATGCAGTCACACGATCCTTCAGAAATCAAAAGGAACAGGACTGTAAAAAACACAACTTTTTTAGTGTTGCATTCATGGTTAGTAAATGATGCTAAATACTTTCATTTGAACTTTATTGTAAAGTATTACAAGTTCATTTAGCTAACAAACTTTGGCTGATGATTTGTGCTTTGCTGAACCAATGTGTACAATTGTTTGCACCCTGATTTCTCACAGACACAGAAGAGCCAACTTTACTTTCTGCTTCAAATGGATTCCGCCTGGGACAAAGGCACAACAGGTTTGTGTAATTACATTAAATTAGATTCAACTTTATTGTCATTGTGCAGAGTACAGTCGAGCCAATGAAATACAGAAGCATCTAACCAGAAGTGCAAAGACCTATATAAATATATTCAAATATAAAACATTACTGTTGTAAGCTGCAGTCAGATTCATTTATTATACCACAGTATGCATATGTCCACCCGTGATTGTGCATTAGAGAAATGAAGCATATTTACATGTATAAATGAACTCCAAATGTGCCCATATGGTGAATCTGTATTTGAGTTTGTCTGTTAAATGTTGACTGCATGCTCTGCACGTGTGCCTGTCTGCATCGCTACATTCATCTCAGAGACATCATCACATACACCCCGATAGAGTTAGAACAAAACTGTTGATGAGACTTCCCCTGAGCTGAGAGAGATAAAGTGAATTAAAAAAACGAAATGGTAATGATGCCAAACTATTTATTTTAAAAACTTTAGATCAACAGGGCTTATGGAAGCTTCTGAGAGTATTTGTATTGTTGGACAGCATCTCAAACAGAAGTCCTAAAATGATTATGTGATTCATTTACAACCAAACGTAATATCTTCAGCTCAGTGCTTTTTCTGACAAGTCTTCTAAAGTACATTCTTCAAAATACACTGAATCAAAGACGCAAAACAGACTGCCTTCCAAGGATTCTCAAATTAAGAAGGACTCAGTACTCAATAGTGTTGAAACGATGCAGCTTCCTTACCTGTTTGGCATCTTCACCCTCAAATATTGCCAAGCGATTGATGAATTGTTAAATTATAAAAATCCATGTGGTTATTTTTGTTCCAGCAAGGCATGTTTATTTTTATAATACACTTCATATACAGTGGTAATTCAAAGTGCTTGATCTCAAACATAGTTAGAAGACATGATGTGGGACTAGTTTTTACACCTTCTTTGGAAAAGAAAAAGCAGCTACACTTTGGCTAAACTTCAGCTAAAATCCAAGATGGTGAACGTTGCAATATGGTTGACAGTTTTGCTTGGCCCAATTGGAAGATGGGAAAGACAGCAAAACAGATATTGGCAGAAAATGTAGTGGCAATGTTGAGGGGCAAATCCTGAATTTGTTGACGATTAGAGACCATGTCATGGCTATGCTATCTCACAACCTTTACCCTGTGGTTATTTGGGCTGCCATAGATTCCCAAGACAGAAGAGAGTGAACTAACAAACACTTTTTGGGGCATTACACATCTTTGGTACCTGATGCCTATCATAATGATTTTTTCTCACTTTCTATTTTATACAGATATTTACATACAGAGACAAAATATGTGCAAATAAATCAATACAAAAGACCATAAAAAATAAGAGGGAACTTTGTAAACAAAGAAAGACAAACAACCTGTTACACAGCAAATGCAAAGGAGAGCAAAGACTGTATGAGCAGGTCTATGAAGAGAGCGGGGGAGGATGTAGAAGACGATTTACTCCTTCAGAGAGAAAATGTTCAGGTGGGGCTGATCCCATTCGATGGACCACCGCTGAAATACATAACATATTCAAACAAACAAACAAACAAACAAACAAACAAACAAACAAACAAACAGCAGATGTGCAAACTAACAAATTTCTATGTGATTCAACATAGATTGTGCTTTTGTTGAAGGCAGTTATATTTACACTATAATCTATACGAAGGTACTTTATTAAAATCTAAACATAATTAAGTCTCAGGAGTCTCCAACCTCTCCAACCCCAACTCTCAGTCTGCTACAGTAGCCACACCCCAAACTCTCCGCCTGTTACAGTAGCCACGCCCCAAACTCTGTCTGCTACAGCAGCCACACCCCAAACTCTCCGCCTGTTACAGTAGCCACGCCCCAAACTCTGTCTGCTACAGTAGCCACACCCCAAACTCTCAGCCTGCTACAGTAGCCACGCCCCAAACTCTCAGTCTGCTACAGTAGCCACACCCCAAACTCTCCGCCTGTTACAGTAGCCACGCCTCAAACTCTCCGCCTGTTACAGTAGCCACGCCCCAAACTCTCCGCCTGTTACAGTAGCCACGCCCCAAACTCTGTCTGCTACAGTAGCCACACCCCAAACTCTCAGCCTGCTACAGTAGCCACACCCCAAACTCTCCGCCTGTTACAGTAGCCACGCCTCAAACTCTCAGTCTGTTACAGTAGCCACGCCCCAAACTCTGTCTGCTACAGTAGCCACGCCCCAAACTCTCAGTCTGCTACAGTAGCCACGCCCCAAACTCTCAGTCTGCTACAGTAGCCACGCCCCAAACTCGCAGTCTGCTACAGTAGCAACGCCTCAAATTCTCAGTCTGTTACAGTAAGCCACGCCCCAAACTGTCTGCTACAGTAGCCACGCCCCAAACTCGCAGCCTGCTACAGTAACTACACCCCAAACTCTCAGCCTGCTACAGTAGCCACGCCTCAAACTCTCAGTCTGCTACAGTAGCCACGCCCCAAACTCTCAGTCTGCTACAGTAGCCACGCCCCAAACTCTCAGCCTGCTACAGTAGCCACACCCCAAACTCTCCGCCTGTTACAGTAGCCACGCCTCAAACTCTCAGTCTGTTACAGTAGCCATGCCCCAAACTATCTGCTACAGTAGCCACGCCCCAAACTCTCAGTCTGCTACAGTAGCCATGCCTCAAACTCTCAGTCTGTTACAGTAGCCACACCCCAAACTCTCAGTCTGCTACAGTAGCCACACCTCAAACTCTCAGTCTGCTACAGTAGCCACGCCTCAAACTCTCAGTCTGTTACAGTAGCCACACCCCAAACTCTGTCTGCTACAGTAGCCACGCCTCAAACTCTCAGTCTGCTACAGTAGCCACACCCCAAACTCTCAGTCTGCTACAGTAGCCACGCCTCAAACTCTCAGTCTGCTACAGTAGCCACACCCCAAACTCTCAGTCTGCTACAGTAGCCACGCCTCAAACTCTCAATCTGTTACAGTAGCCACGCCTCAAACTCTCAGTCTGTTACAGTAGCCACGCCCCAAACTCTGTCTGCTACAGTAGCCACGCCTCAAACTCTGTCTGCTACAGTAGCCACACCCCAAACTCTCAGTCTGCTACAGTAGCCACGCCTCAAACTCGCAGTCTGTTACAGTAGCCACGCCCCCAAACTCTGTCTGCTACAGTAGCCACACCTCAAACTCTCAGTCTGCTACAGTAGCCACACCCCAAACTCTCAGTCTGCTACAGTAGCCACGCCCCAAACTCTCAGCCTGTTACAGTAGCCACGCCCCAAACTCTCAGCCTGCTAAAGTAGCCACGCCTCAAACTCTCAGTCTGCTACAGTAGCCACGCCCCAAACTCTGTCTGCTACAGTAGCCACGCCTCAAACTCGCAGTCTGTTACAGTAGCCACGCCCCCAAACTCTGTCTGCTACAGTAGCCACACCCCAAACTCTCAGTCTGCTACAGTAGCCACGCCCCAACTCTTTGCCTGATATAGGAACCACACCCCAAACTCAGCCTGTTACAGTAGCCACGCCTCAAACTCTCAGTCTGCTACAGTAGCCACGCCCCAAACTCTCAGTCTGCTACAGTAGCCACGCCCCAAACTCTGTCTGCTACAGTAGCCACGCCCCAAACTCTCAGTCTGCTACAGTAGCCATGCCTCAAACTCTCAGTCTGTTACAGCAGCCACGCCTCAAACTCTCAGTCTGTTACAGTAGCCACGCCCCAAACTCTGTCTGCTACAGTAGCCACGCCCCAAACTCTCAGTCTGCTACAGTAGCCATGCCTCAAACTCTCAGTCTGTTACAGTAGCCATGCCCCAAACTCTGTCTGCTACAGTAGCCACGCCCCAAACTCTCAGTCTGCTACAGTAGCCACGCCCCAAACTCGCAGTCTGCTACAGTAGCCACGCCTCAAATTCTCAGTCTGTTACAGTAGCCACGCCCCAAACTCGCAGCCTGCTACAGTAACTACACCCCAAACTCTCAGCCTGCTACAGTAGCCACGCCTCAAACTCTCAGTCTGCTACAGTAGCCACGCCCCAAACTCTCAGTCTGCTACAGTAGCCACGCCCCAAACTCTGTCTGCTACAGTAGCCACGCCTCAAACTCTCAGTCTGCTACAGTAGCCACACCCCAAGCTCTCAGTCTGCTACAGTAGCCACGCCTCAAACTCTCAGTCTGCTACAGTAGCCACGCCCCAAACTCTGTCTGCTACAGTAGCCACGCCCCAAACTCTCAGTCTGCTACAGTAGCCATGCCTCAAACTCTCAGTCTGTTACAGCAGCCACGCCTCAAACTCTCAGTCTGTTACAGTAGCCACGCCCCAAACTCTGTCTGCTACAGTAGCCACGCCCCAAACTCTCAGTCTGCTACAGTAGCCATGCCTCAAACTCTCAGTCTGTTACAGTAGCCACGCCCCAAACTCTCAGTCTGCTACAGTAGCCACGCCTCAAACTCTCAGTCTGTTACAGTAGCCACGCCCCAAACTCTGTCTGCTACAGTAGCCACGCCTCAAACTCTCAGTCTGTTACAGTAGCCACGCCCCAAACTCTCAGTCTGCTACAGTAGCCATGCCTCAAACTCTCAGTCTGCTACAGTAGCCACGCCTCAAACTCTCAGTCTGTTACAGTAGCCACGCCCCAAACTCTGTCTGCTACAGTAGCCACGCCCCAAACTCTCAGTCTGCTACAGTAGCCATGCCTCAAACTCTCAGTCTGTTACAGTAGCCACGCCCCAAACTCTCAGTCTGCTACAGTAGCCACGTCTCAAACTCTGTCTGTTACAGTAGCCACGCCCCAAACTCTGTCTGCTACAGTAGCCACGCCTCAAACTCTCAGTCTGTTACAGTAGCCACGCCCCAAACTCTGTCTGCTACAGTAGCCACGCCTCAAATTCTCAGTCTGTTACAGTAGCCACACCCCAAACTCTCAGTCTGCTACAGTAGCCATGCCTCAAACTCTCAGTCTGCTACAGTAGCCACGCCTCGAACTCTCAGTCTGCTACAGTAGCCACGCCTCAAACTCTCAGTCTGTTACAGTAGCCACGCCCCAAACTCTGTCTGCTACAGTAGCCATGCCTCAAACTCTCAGTCTGCTACAGTAGCCATGCCTCAAACTCTCAGTCTGCTACAGTAGCCACACCCCAAACTCTCAGTCTGCTACAGTAGCCACGCCCCAAACTCTGTCTGCTACAGTAGCCATGCCTCAAACTCTCAGTCTGTTACAGTAGCCACACCCCAAACTCTCAGTCTGCTACAGTAGCCACGCTTCAAACTCTCAGTATGTTACAGTAGCTACGCCCCAAACTCTGTCTGCTACAGTAGCCACGCCCCAAACTCTCAGTCTGCTACAGTAGCCACGCCTAAAAACTCTGTCTGCTACAGTAGCCACGCCTCAAACTCTCAGTCTGCTACAGTAGCCACGCCCCAAACTCTCAGTCTGCTACAGTAGCCACGCCTCAAACTCGCAGTCTGTTACAGTAGCCACGCCCCCAAACTCTGTCTGCTACAGTAGCCACGCCTCAAACTCTCAGTCTGCTACAGTAGCCACACCCCAAACTCTCAGTCTGCTACAGTAGCCACGCCTCAAACTCGCAGTCTGCTACAGTAGCCACGCCTCAAACTCTCAGTCTGCTACAGTAGCCACACCTCAAACTCTCAGTCTGCTACAGTAGCCACGCCCCAACTCTTTGCCTGATATAGGAACCACACCCCAAACTCAGCCTGTTACAGTAGCCACGCCCCAAACTCTCAGCCTGCTAAAGTAGCCACGCCTCAAACTCTCAGTCTGCTACAGTAGCCACGCCCCAAACTCTCAGTCTGCTACAGTAGCCACGCCTCAAACTCTCAGTCTGTTACAGCAGCCACGCCTCAAACTCTCAGTCTGTTACAGTAGCCACGCCCCAAACTCTGTCTGCTACAGTAGCCACGCCCCAAACTCTCAGTCTGCTACAGTAGCCATGCCCCAAACTCTCAGTCTGCTACAGTAGCCATGCCTCAAACTCTCAGTCTGTTACAGTAGCCACGCCCCCAAACTCTCAGTCTGCTACAGTAGCCACGCCTTAAACTCTCAGTCTGTTACAGTAGCCACGCCCCAAACTCTGTCTGCTACAGTAGCCACGCCTCAAACTCTCAGTCTGTTACAGTAGCCACACCCCAAACTCTCAGTCTGCTACAGTAGCCATGCCTCAAACTCTGTCTGCTACAGTAGCCACGCCTCAAACTCTCAGTCTGTTACAGTAGCCATGCCCCAAACTCTGTCTGCTACAGTAGCCACGCCCCAAACTCTCAGTCTGCTACAGTAGCCATGCCTCAAACTCTCAGTCTGTTACAGTAGCCACGCCCCAAACTCTCAGTCTGCTACAGTAGCCACGTCTCAAACTCTGTCTGTTACAGTAGCCACGCCCCAAACTCTGTCTGCTACAGTAGCCACGCCTCAAACTCTCAGTCTGTTACAGTAGCCACGCCCCAAACTCTGTCTGCTACAGTAGCCACGCCTCAAACTCTCAGTCTGCTACAGTAGCCATGCCTCAAACTCTCAGTCTGCTACAGTAGCCACACCCCAAACTCTCAGTCTGCTACAGTAGCCACGCCCCAAACTCTCAGTCTGCTACAGTAGCCATGCCTCAAACTCTCAGTCTGCTACAGTAGCCACACCCCAAACTCTCAGTCTGCTACAGTAGCCACGCCCCAAACTCTCAGTCTGCTACAGTAGCCACGCCTCAAACTCTCAGTCTGCTACAGTAGCCATGCCTCAAACTCTCAGTCTGCTACAGTAGCCACACCCCAAACTCTCAGTCTGCTACAGTAGCCACGCCCCAAACTCGCAACCTGCTACAGTAGCCACGCCCCAAACTCTGTCTGCTACAGTAGCCATGCCTCAAACTCTCAGTTTGCTACAGTAGCCACACCCCAAACTCTGTCTGCTACAGTAGCCACGCCCCAAACTCGCAACCTGCTACAGTAGCCACGCCCCAAACTCTCAGTCTGCTACAGTAGCCACGCCCCAACTCTCTGCCTGATATAGGAACCACACCCCAAACTCACGCTATTGGTTGATCTGAAAGTGATTGACAGTTCTGAGTGGAACGCTCTCAATGTTCACACTTGGCAGATAAACCCATGAATGGCATAACAGTAGTCAATGAATAATAAACTGGGTTGAGAATGTATTTTAACATAAAAACATTACATAACCCTTCATTTTCTATGCTGTTAATCCCAGATTATTTCATTGAACTGCAGAAGATGACTTCTAAGATTATTTGTTAAAACAGAAAACCTTGTATGAAGTTGGAGAACATCCCGTTGTCTGCCTATTATTTATAATCGCCTTCCTTTAGAAGCATTAGTCAACAAATCCTCAGTAAACAGTGAATCGCTGCTGGTGTGTTACTTTACCACACTATTTGATCCCTTTGTTTTTTGAGGAAAGATAAAACAGGGTCACCAACTGCTTCAAGGAACGGCAAATCCAGGTAAATCCCTGAACTCACCCAACTCTCTTTGAGCCGGAAAGTGTTTCCCTGGGTCCTTCTGCAGCCGAATCTCCTTCACGGAGAAGATGGAGGTAGCTGCGGTGACAGAATTAAAAAAACTGTTTATAATAATTCTAACATTTCAACTGTGAATGTATGACTTCATAAATGTGTAGTAATAGTTCAAAATCAAAGTTCAGAAAGCTACAAAATCAGTCCTTATTTGCTTACAAGCAGACACTGCCATCTTGGATGTTCCCAAATGTTTTGATGAATGAGATGAATATGTGTAGCATCACATCCTTTAAAAATAAGCTTATACCGCTATAATATCACTAGTATGATCACTTACTGTCATCCAGGTTCTGCACTTTGTCTCCCAATTCTCTGAAATAAATGTGCCGAAGAGCCACTTCTGCAGAGATACGCTGCCTTGCTTCAAACTACAAAAACACATACATCTAGAGCCAATTTTTCTTTTCTATGTACATGTTTACAAATGGAAACTCACTGCAGTAAAATATCATTTTATGAGGCTTTCTTAAAACAGAATTTGTACTTTACCTGTAAAAACTGGCATAGCAGATCATGACCGTCATTGGTGATCCTGTAGAACAAAATTACACAAAACATATTATAGCCGTAGCTTTCCGGTCCCAATGTTAAGATATTTTAGTAGTGGTATTTTATGGGCAGTGGTGTAATCTGGTGTCCTTGTTCCTGTTCTTGCCCTCTGCCTTTTCTTTGCTATTCAGTTTGGACTAGTTTGTCTCTTTGTTTACCTGTTTTCTGTGTTGGATCTTAAGTCAAGGCACCTTTATTTGTATAGCGCTTTTTACAATGCCGATTGTTTCAGTGGTAACATGATGTTATCCGGCTAATTTCAAGTATCATATAGTGTCAATGTGGGCAGATCGGTAATATAGATGAGATTTAGGTGTCCCCAACTGAGCAAGCCAAAAGCTTCTTAACTCTTCCTGAGTGTCAGACTAGAAACTTTTCCCAACAAAACCGTCGTAGCTCATATATAGCTCCTCCACAGCAGCCGCACAGAAAGGCTTTTCACACACCTGGGTGCATGAGTGATCAGAGGTTCCCCGTCATAGTGGGGGAAGTTGTATGAAAGGAAGTTTTCATTGGTACTGACTCCTGGCCAAGAGTCCTCAGTAGGAGAACCTGGAGAAGAGATTATAATCAAAACAGACTCCAACTACACTTTCTATCAAAACCGGTAAAGTTGCTTAGATGCGTAAACCTGCAAAATTTACAGTGCCTGTCAAAAGTTTGGAAACACCTAGTCTTGTATTGTTTTTTAGAGACATGTTCCTTTTGTTTATATGCAACAAACTAGGTGATTTAATCATATGAAGGTTTACTTTGACCATACGTGTACTGATGTTGGTACAAAAAGCTTAATTTTCATAAAATTGTGACTGTAGGCAATAACAGAAGGTTTTGGATGAAATACATGTAGCTATGTCAGGTTCCACTTCTCAACTTTACAGGTTATAGGTTAGTATATGAGGAATTTACACATCTTGACTAGTGTTTGTGGTTTCCAACATGGTAAGAAAGAACCAAATCTCTATTGAAAAACGCCATATATAAGCAAAAAACTAAAAACTTACTGAGTGCACCTTTAACATGCATGTCACCACAGCTCTTACCCAAGATACGAAATATAAGATGAAGTTCATCCTCCACTGTCGATCCAGGGAAGAGGGGACGTCCGGTGATCATTTCATAGAATATACAACCTACACCCCTATGTTAATGAAACAAAGCAGACAGACAGAAAGAATTAAATGTGTTTTTGAGAAATGTATGAAAGGAAAATCCTGATATGCTAACCAGGCCATATAGAAAGTGTGCTGGTTAACTAAAGCCAGCAAAACACATTGCAAGGAATGATGGAAAAGAGTTGAAATAGTCTTCAGCGTAACATCCAGCCTGACACCACTGATCAGAGTTCTTCCCTAGTTGGCTAAAGTTAAAGCGATACCCATGAAAGCTTTGGGTTTTCTCAGGGTGTTGACAATCAAGTTCTTGCTTTCCCTGGGAATCGAACCCATGACCTTGGCATTGCTAGGGCCACACTCTTATTGCTTGAGTTACATTCTCCTCCGCATTCAGTGAGGTCCTCTCCGCTTGTCAAGGTATGTCCTACATAACACTTATAAAGTTGCTCTAATACATGTTTTCTTCTCTACTTTGTGCATAAGTCATCTGTAGAATGAAACAGTCTCATCCTTATCTCTTTGACCTTGAATTTAGCTCTGTACAGCCCCTTAACGCTTTAAACATATATAGCTCTGAAACGCTCTCCAGCCTAATACTCATAACACTAGTCAAAATTATGCCACATCATACAAATTGTCACAGGTTGGCAGCAGTAACGCATGATGAAGAGTTACTCGGAAGAAAGTAGTATTTAATATAATAATCCAAATTATAAGGCAAGTTCAGGAGAAAATAAAACCAACAAAAGATGTCGCAGAACAAAGAACAGAATGAACTGAGGGCTTATATACATACATAAATAATTAATGTAGAAACAGGACAGGTGTGATGAACTAATTAACTACCTACCAATGACAGTGAACACAGGCAAACATAAACTGAACAAAGCACTGAATGACTGAACCAAAACACTGAAACTATACAAAACAGAAGCATAACCCTGACAGTAGCTGGTGGGTGGAGGATGTGGAGCTGGAAAGGCACGTAAACAAACACGATCAGGCAAAACAGTCCATGGGGAGTGGAGGTTGGGAGGTTGTTCAATCCTTGGATAATAAGATGGACGATCTTAGAGCAGGATAACTTTTCAACGGGACATGAGAGACTGTAATATCTACTGTTTGTCCGAAACACGCCCGCGGTCCCGGACACAGCTGTGACGCCGTCAGAGAACTTCTCTGTTTTTCGGATGGACAGAACAGCCGAGGCTGGTAAATCCAAAGGCGGTGGAGTATGCTTCATGATCAACAAGAAATGGTGCAATCCCAGGAACATCACCATTCTCTCGCGGTCCTGCTCGCCTCATCTGGAACATTTAACAATCATTTGCCGTCCATTCTATCTGCCGAGGGAGTTTTCTGCGGTTGTCGCGACCGCCGTTTACATCCCACCGCAGGCAGACACAGCGCTGGCTTTATCTGGCCTTCATGATGTTGCCAGCGGCATCATAAACCAACATCCCGACGCGGCATTCATTGTCGTGGGCGATTTCAACAAAGCAAACCTAAAGAAAGTCCTGCCAAATTTTCATCAGCACGTCTCCTGCCCCACACGAGGAGCAAACACACTGGATCATTGCTACACCCCGTTTAAGAACGCCTATAAAGCGCGGTCACTTCCAGCGTTTGGCAAATCGGATCATGCCGCCATTTTCCTCACTCCCGAATACAAACAAAAGCTCCTCCAGGAACCCCCGGTGAGGCGGGAAGTTAAGCGTTGGTCACCCCACTCAGAGACCGCGCTACAGGCAGCTCTGGGCGATGTGGATTGGGACATGTTCCGAGCGAGTTCAGCTGACGTCAGTGAGTTCACAGATGTGGCGCTTTGCTTCATCGACACGCTTACAGAGCAAGCCACACAAACAATAACAATAACGTCCTTCTCAAATCAGAAACCGTGGGTGGACAATTCAATCCGCGCGGCAGTGAACGCACGCACTGCTGCTTACAACGCCGGTCTCCATTCAGGGAATATGACTGAATACAGAACGTCCTGTTGCTCTCAGACGAGCAGTTAAAGCCGCAAAACTCCGTTATAAAGACCGAGTGGAGTCTCATTTCCAACTCGACTCGCGGCGCATGTGGCAAGGTCTGAGGTCCATCTGCTCCTTTGGATCTAAATCCTCTGCAGAGGCAAGCGCTGATCCGTTGCTCGTGAACGAGTTAAACTCTTTCTACGCTCGCTTTGACTGTAACCGCGGCAACGCGACTCCGCCAAGTGGCGCGTTAGAGGAAATTACTCAGAGCAGCAACAACCACGTGATCTCTGTCTCAGAGGATGAAGTTCGGAGAGCACTCCGCGTGTGGACGCCAGGAAAGCTGCCGGGCCGATGGTATTTCAGGTCGTGTTCTGCGGTCCTGTGCTGATCAGCTCGCCGGGTTGTTTACATCTATCTTTAATGAGTCCCTCGCTACATCTGTGGTCCCCACCTCCTTCAAAAAATCCACCATCATCCCTGTCCCTAAGAACAGTAAACCCTCTTGCCTAAATGACTATCGTCCAGTGGCTCCGAGTGAGAGACTCATTAAAAACACCATTTGCGCCTTCATTCCTGACACTTTGGACCCTCTTCAGTTTGCCTATCGTCCCAATAGATCGACTGAAGATGCCATCTCTCATGTCCTCCACTCCTCCCTCACTCACATCGACAGCAAAAGTGGGAACTACGTAAGACTGCTATTTATTGACTATAGCTCAGCCTTTAACACCATAGTTCCCACCAAGCTAACCTCCAAACTCCTGGATCTCGGCCTGAATCCTTCTCTCTGCCACTGGATTGAGGACTTCCTCACTGGCAGGCCTCAGGTGGTGAGAATAGGCCAGTCCACCTCCTCCTCCATCACCCTGAGTGTGGGAGCTCCACAGGGCTGTGTCCTGAGCCCCCTGCTCTACTCTCTCTACACGCATGACTGTTTGTCCACACACAGCTCCACCTCTATCATCAAATTTGCTGATGATACTGTTGTCCTGGGGCTCATTTCCAACAACGAGACGGCATACTTGGACGAGGTGGAGCATCTAACATCATGGTGCCAGGACAACTGTCTCTCTCTGAATGTTGGCAAGACCAAAGAAATGATTGTGGACTTCAGGTAGAGACAGCAACGGACATACTCCCCCCTCATGATCAGCGGGTCACCAGTAGAGAGAGTGAGCAGCTTCAAGTACCTGGGAGTAAACATCTCCGAGGACCTGACCTGGACTGCTCACATTCAGACACAGGTGAAAAAAGCCAGGCAAAGACTGTACCACCTGCGCCAGCTGAGGAAATTCAGGGTTTCACCAGCTATCCTGAAAACTTTCTATTTAGGGGCGATAGAAAGTGTATTAACTCAGTGCATCACAGCCTGGTATGGGAACAGCACCAGTCATGACCACAAAGCCCTGCAAAGAGTCGTGCGCTTATCCGAGCGTATCTCAGGGTCAGCTCTCCCGTCTCTGCAGGACGTCTACACCAAACGCTGCAAAGGTAGAGCTACCAAGATCATCAAGGACTCTAATCACCCTGCAAACCCTCATTTCACGCTGCTGCCATCTGGTAAGCGCTTCCGAAGCCTGATGGCCAAAACTGAGAGACTCAGGAGAAGCTTCTTCCCCAGGCCATCAGACTCCTGAACTTAACGTCCACGTGACTTCACTTCAGGATAAACATCGATACACTGTCATTGCACTGCACTTTCTGTTCTCGTTGTTACTGTGTAACAACCTGTTATAAACCTGTTTGCACATTATACTCTTTATACATTTGTTAACCACATATTTATAAGTCTACAGTTTACTCACTGCACAGTCTACTTCAATTATTTTATTCCACTTTATCCTTATTTGTTACCTTTTTTTTCTTGACTTGATTATTTATAATTCTACAGATATAGACATATATATATATATATATATATATATATATATATATATATATATATATATATATATATATATATATATATATATATATATAGATAGTACTTTTTTTAATCCTATTTCTATATAATTTCCTCCTTGTGTTTTTAACTGTGAATTTGCACTGTCCATGGAGCGGACCTGTTTACATTTCACTGCCGGTTGTATATTCTGTATATAACTGTGTATGTGACAAATAAAACTCTTGAATCTTGAATCTTGCCAGGGGGGTGCCAGGTGGTGGAGACGCCAGATAGAAACATGAGTCCAGCCAGGATGATAGACGGAGGAGCCATAGAGAAGAGCTCCTTGACAAAGCCATGGAGATGACAGATGGAGGCTGAGCCGATAGGCAGGGAGCCCAGAGCGGAGACAGAGAGCAGATGGACCAAAATGACACCGCAGACTTCGGGCTGTGATGGAGCCATAGCAACAACCCCTCCAAGGTGAAACCAGGGAACCGGAGAGCTGAGGTGCAGCCGGAGTGACTGAGGCCCATGGTGGAGCCGGAGGGAGGGCAGAGCAAGACGGAGCCATAGGGGTAGAGAGACAGAGCGCAGCGGACGGCTCGGAAGTCCGTGGCGTAGGTGAGGTGACGTCTGACAGAGGTGGAGGATTGACCTGGAGGATCAATGGAGCTTGGTGGAGCTGTAAGTGAGAAGGTCCCAGGTGGAGCTGAAGGATGGCGAAGCTAAGGCGGAGGAGTCTGGACGATGGGCTGAGATGGAGTGACGGGATCAGGCTCTGGAGGAGGAGCCAGGGGATACCTTTGTCTAGGAGGCCCAGAAGCCCCAGCTGGATCCACACCACAGAGGAAAGGCAGTGATGGAGGAACTGAGGGACTGACAGGAGACACTGGAGACTGGGCAAAAGAACTGGCTGAAGTTTGAAAATGAGGTAGGAGAGGGAGGCTGGGAGGGATCATAGGAGACTTGTAGCTGGGCGGGACCAGTGGGGTCAAACAAATCATTAAATAGCCACGTGCTGCTCACCCTCAATGTCGGGAGGGTGGATAGGGCTTCTTTCCATCTCCTCAAACTCCACGAGGACAGACACCTGACCACACCTGGTCAGACATCTTACGAGGCTCAGAATCTGGGGCGTTGGCTTGCTCCACCCTATTCTCGAGCGTTGGCTTGTGGATCTGCAAATGCTCTGTGCAGCAGGGTGATGGCAAGCCTGACTCTGGATTAAGAGCAGGCTCCTAAGAGACTTGCTCCTCAGCTAGACCAATGGTAAAAGGCGAATTGCAGTTCACCAGCATCCACTCCACGTACTCTGTGAAAGATCCCAGAGGACAGACACCGGGCAAGCAAGAGATCATGTTTGGATTTATTACAGTTCATCACTGAGAAAGTTTGATGGCAGATTTAGTCACACAAACAGCACAAGAGACAGAACACAGACCGACTGAATGACACTGAATGAGCAGAACGTCTCAAATGGAGATTGAATATGTGTTCTTTTAACAGAAAAGCTCTGAATGGGGGATTTCAATTTCCCCCCAACAAAACCAAAGATTGATTTTGGTCACGTTTTTATTTAAAAATATATTTTAGTCTCTTTTTTTTTTTTTTTGTGTCATCTTGTCTTCGCTCTGCCTTAGTCATGGAAAAAAAAGGTTGTCAACAAACATTTTTCACATATTTTTGTTAACAAAATTAACACTAGTGGAAACCCACTATTATCCAACAAACAATATATTATAGTTTGTATTGAAAATAAAGTATGGGTATAGGTATATTTCCTACAAATATTTACTATTCAGCTAGTATTAATGAGAGTAATCCAAACAGATGTGTGTGTGTGACCTCACCAGATGTCGATGGAGGTGAAGTACTCTGTTGATCCCATCAGCACATCTGGAGGTCTGTACCAGAGAGTGACGACTTCATTAGAGAAAGTCTTTGAGGGAACTGACTTTGCACGTGCAAGACCTACAGCAGACACAAACAAACCATTCATCTGTAAACGCGATGATTCTTGCTCACACTACATGATTAATGTGAGTTGGTGTATTTGGGGATGTGAGTGATTGGGCCTACCAAAATCAGCAAGTTTGAGCTCTCCCCTGTCGCTGATCAGAAGGTTCTGAGGTTTTAGGTCTCTGTGCAAAACTTTATGCCGATGGCAATAAGCTAGACCTCGCAATAACTGAAACAGGAAAATCTACAGGGTGGACACAAAGAATACAATAAAGTCATTTCAATATCAGGTGCTTGTGTACCTTTACTGTTACAAACCATGTTTCCAAAATGTTTTCATAGCAACTATACTATACTTCTTACTATATTTTCTCGCTCAGGCTTTGTTTTTGTTTTAACCTCTCTCTACAAGGTGGCCGCTCGTTCTCTCTTAGCCCTACATCTTCTTTACGTGAAGAACAGATGAAATTTTAGTTGATATTCACAATAAATCTCTGTCTTAGTCTATTCAGGCCGCATGAAGTTGCATTGTGCTATGACATGAAACCCTTCTGCATAGTATTACTTGTCAGTGATAAACAACATACTCAATTTAAACTAAAACGACATGCAGTTACAGCTGGCAGGATAGGTCTTTGCCCCCTAACCTTTACATTATAAATGCTCATTATGCTCCCACAGTCCTCCAAATACTGTTTGAGATCCTTCTCCTGAAACACACAGAGCACACATGTTAGAAAGAGATGGACAGAATTAGAAATGCAGTGATGAGTATTATATATGCACGTCACACACCAAGTACTCGAAGACGAGTGTAAGGCACTTCTCTGTGTGAATGATGTCGTGGAGCGTGACGATGTTGGCATGTTTCAAGTTCTTCAGGAGCGACACTGGCAGAGAGAGGCATGTCATCAAAGAAATTACATTTCTTGCAAGTACGCTTACTAGTCAAATTTTGCTTTTAACAATGTGCAAACATTTTTCTAGAAACAAATCAGTTTGTTGTTGTCTTGAGACAAGCTGTCTCTTCCATTAAATATTGTCTGGAAAGATGAAAGTAGGAGTCAGTCGCTAGTTAGAGAAACAGACTCTTCCCAGTTTCACCAGATCAGTTTGATGACTTAATGTTCCCACACTTTTGAATGGAAGTGGATATTGTACCTTCTCGTATGGCGGTGCAGGGTGCGCCTTCTTCATACTCCAGCCGGATTTCTTTCAGAGCCACTAGGTTATCCGTTAATTTACTACGACCCTTAAACACTGTGGCATAGGTGCCCTACACACACACACACACACACACACACACACACACACAATCAGTTGTTGCCTGTGTAATGTGCACTGGCCTTTGCATTTACTTCTAATGCACGGTCAAACACTCAATCAAAACGAATTAATTTAGTTAAACAGAAACTACATTATCTAGTGTGGAAAGATTGGAGCTGGTCAGTATCTCACCTCTCCCAGTTTGTCCAGTTTGACATATGACTCTAATTTGCCAAAGCCGATTTCTGACTGAAAGGAAGACAAATATCAGCGATTAGCTGCCTGTATCAAAGACATGCATCATCAATAGGACTCAACAGGCTTTCACTGAGAGACCCAATGACATAGGTCATTGACCTAATTCAAACATTAAATGAAAGTGTAATGAACCTTGGAATACACAAAGAGATCTGACGTTTAGAGTTCATTGTTTTTTATGTATTTAAGTGATTTTATACAAGAAAGAAAGAAGGAAGGAAGGAAGGTGCATGGAAGAAAAGAGTTAATATAATTTGTGTCTGAAAGAACAGCAGCTAATGTGTCTGTTCAGACTAATTAAAATGTTTAACTTCGTACCGAACATTAAACTTGGTGTGAACTTTCCTAATAGAAAATAACAACAAGATGTTTTACAATCCGCTTACAAAAACCAGTCACTCTAACCGTATATGCTTAAAGACCAATTAAGACTACAGGACTTAACTCTATGGAAATAAAATTTGGAAAATATTTATTAAAATTATTTTTATGCAAAAGTTAAATTTTTACATGAGGAGAAACCTGATTTTGACTACGCTTTTACTGTCTACAACGATGCTGAATTATTGATCCCATTTGATTTTAAAGGAAATTTTGCTTTGATTTACAGATCAATACATTTTGCATCAAAATGACTAACAATAATACACTACCATTCTGAAATTATATTTGATACAAAATCTTGTTAATAATTAACACCACCTTATTTTAATTTTTTTAATAATTAACAAAGATTTTAATTTTAATGCTTTCAGTTTGACAATATTGATAATCTTTATACAGAGTAAACTTCTAGATTATGACAGTTAACATATCAAATTATGGCTTTTAAATCAAGACGGAATATATAGAGATATATAATAGAAATACATTCTAAACATTTGATGATGTCATTCTGATAGATCATGACAAAGAAAGACTTACAAGTGACGTTCTACGAAACCTTCGACTTAGAGGCTTGTTAAATGGGGGGCTGTTTGTGGCAAATTTCTTTAGGTAACCCTCTGGCAAACGAATATCCGCTGGCAGTGAGAGACGTTTATTGATGTCCTGAAGGGGAGAAAAGATATAAAGATATAATGTGCCAAAGGGTAGTTGTATGGGGCAGCACTCTTGATGAATATACACTATTTTGCCAAAAGTATTGGGCCGCCCCTCCAAATCCCTGAGTTCAGGTGTTCAATCCCTTCATGGCCACAGGTGTATAAAGGTGTTGCCACCTGTGCAATAAGTCCATTCCTGAAATTTCCTCACTACTAAATATTCCACACTCAACTGTTAGTGGGATTATAACAAAGTGGAAGCAATTGGGAACAACAGCAACTCAGACAGCAAAATCACAGAGCGGGGTCAGCGCATGCTGAGGGTCACAGTGTGCAGAAGTCACCAACTTTCTGTCAATAGAAAGTCAATAGCTCCAGACCTCCAAACTTCTGTGGCCTTCAGATGAGCTCAAGAACAGTGTGTAGAGAGCTTCATGGAATGGGTTTCCATGGCCGAGCAGCTCATCCAAGCCTTACATCATCAAGTGCAATGCAAAGCGTGGGATGCAGTGGAGTAAAGCATGGCGCCACTGGACTCTAGAGCAGTGGAGACGTGTTCTCTGGAGTGACCAATCACGCTTCTCTGTCTGACAATCCCATGGACGAGTCTGGGTTTGGCGGTTGCCAGGAGAACGGGACTTGCCTGACTGCATTGTGCCAAGTGTAAAGTTTGGTGGAGGGGGGATTATGGTGCGGGGTTGTTTTTCAGTGGTTGGGCTTGGCCTCTTAGTTCCAGTGAAAGGAACTCTTAATGCTTCAGCATACCAAGACATTTTGGACAATTTCATGCTCCCAACTTTGTGGGAACATTTTGGGGATGGGCCCTTCCTGTCCCAACATGACTACGCACCAGTGCACAAAGCGTCAGTCCATAAAGACATGGATGAGCGAGTTTGGTGTGGAGGAACTGGACTGGCCTGAGTCCTGACCTCATCCCGATAGAACACCTTTGAGATGAATTAGAGCGGAGACTGCGAGCCAGGCCTTCTCGTCCAGCATCAGTGCCTGACCTAAAAAATGCGCTTCTAGAAGAATGGTCAAAAATTCCCATAAACAAAAAATTCTTAAAACTCCTAAACCTTGTGGAAAGCCTTCCCAGAAGAGCTGAAGCTATTATAGCTGCAAAGGTTAGGCCCTCTCCATATTAAACCCTACAGATTAAGAATGGGATGTTATTTCTTGTGCATGTAAAAGCAGGTGTCCCAAAACTTTTGGCAATGTAGTGTATCTCAGAGTGTTGATGGAAGGGTCAACTAGTGACTGCATAATACTAATGGCCATGTTGGGGACGAGAGATGTAGAGGAGATTGACTGGGAGGGACAGCTTACCTGATCCAAATCCAAGTGGTATTGTTGGACTTCTGTGTTTGGCCATAACAAACACCATGTTCGAACATAAGGTGTACCTGTTTTATAAGTGTACCTGGTATCAGACCACCATAGGATAAAGCAATGGTTCCCTAATGTTTTCTGCAGAGCTCCCCTTTGTTACGTCGTGGCTCTACCAATGAACCATACAATGAATATAAATCCAATATCAAAGTCTTAACTAAAACACGCAGGAGAATACTGGAATCAAACTTGGAGAACACAACCACATCTAATATAAATGTGACTGGAAAACAGGAAGTATACAGATTAAATGAGGCAGCTAAACAGGAACAGCTGAACAGAATGATGAACTAATGGGTAACCAAAGCAACTAAAAAGAACTGGCAGAACGGGAACAGAGCAAACAGAGAGAATGCACCCTGGAAGGTGCATCCTTGTGACGTAACAGTCCAACTGTCCAACTGACAGGGGAGGGGGCTCTGGAGGAAGAACGTAACCAAGTAGGGGTGCAGTGGGGGAGTGGATGGTGGGAGGATCCAGGGGGAGCCAGGCAGAGACCCAGAATCAAGCCAGGACGATAGCCCACGGCAGTGTTGATGGAGGGAGGAGCCATGGTGGAGACTTGGCTGACAACACCTGGGGGACAACTGACGGAGATGAAGCCGATGGAGAGCAGATGGGACCAAATTACATTATTGGCTTTGGAGACCAAGGCAGAGCGAAGAGTGTCCGAGGTGGAGCCAGGGTGCCAGAGGACTGAGATGGAGCTGGTGGGACTGAGGACCAAGGCGGAGCCTGACAGAGCCAAAGGGGCGGAGAGACAGATTGCAGCAAGTCAGATTACGCTGTCTGCAAGTCTGACCAAGGCGAAGCCGGAGGTATGCGGGAACCCGGTGAAGCCGTAAGGGCAGTGGTCCATGGTGGAGCGAGGGAGGAGCCAAGGTAGAGCCGACAGGTTAACGAACCGAGGTGGAGTGACAGGATCAGTGGCTGGAGACAGAGCTGGGGATCCTCTTGACTGGGCGGAGCTGGAGACTGGAAGACCCGAAGTAGATCCACACAGAGTGGCATTAAAGGAGAAGATGAGGGGCTGAAGTGAACCAACGGAGGTGGGCCTGAGGAACTGGCTGAATTTTGAAGAGAAAAAGGGAGGCTGGGCGGGGGCTTTGAAGACACAAGGAACTCTGAGCTGGGTGAAACCAGCAGGGACACAGGGAACTCTGAGCCACCAACCTTCTGCCTTGTCGAAGAGCAGCCAGTTGCCAGAATGCCTCCTTACTGAAGACAGATCTATTAAATACCTTGATCATTTCAGTTGAAAAGCTGGAAAACTACACTACATGGAGACTGAGACTCCCAGACTGCAGCACTGTGGCAAAAACGTGAAAAACGTGGAAATCCATTCACTGGGTCCATCTCTGGTCAATGTGTGATGTCAGGTAGCAGATAAATGTTTTTTGTTGAATGGTTGAATGATCAGCTTGGCATTGAAACGTTTGCCCTTTTTTCAGTAAAGGATTGATTTTTATCTTGCATTTGAAGACTTCTTCTTTGGTAGAGTCCTCTTGAAATGTTTTACTTTGTTAAAAGTTAAAAAAATCCCTAAATACAGCTCAGGGCCAAACTCCGACCAGAGGAGGTAATCAGACATGTCAGGCATGGATCAAAATAAAGCAACCAAAACAAGGTAGGTAAGAGAGGAGTCAGACAGGGAGGGAGGTCAAAACCAGGAAAGCAGAAGAGGATAAAGGGATAGTTCAGGACCAAGTTCAGAGGCAGGCAGGATCAAATAGCAATAGACAGTCCAACCCAGTGAGTGAAGGGGGAATCCAAAAACCAGAGCCAGGGACAATGCCAAGAGTCAACACTGGGGTGGGCAATTCAGTGGATGGAAGTATTCTGGAAAGACATGATTCCAGGAGAGTAACTGTGCAGATGAGCAGTAAGCGAGACAATTAAGCAACTGAGAAGGCAAACAGACTTACAAAACTGAGAACTGGGCACGTGTGAACATGAGTAGCACAAAACAAAATAACAAAGAAACAGAGAAAAGCAAGAGAATAAGTAGCAGAGAAAAACAGACTGAAAACAGTTGTGAAATAATGAGTGGGCACGCTGATGGCAAAATGCGATCAGAACAGCTGGCACATGAATCAGACAAAACAAAAACAGAGGCTAGAGTAGAAAAAGAAAGAGATCAAAGAGAGTCCTAAGAGAGAGAGTGACATAACCCATAACACACTGCACTTTCTGAACCACAATCAGGTTCAGGTGGGCTAGTGAATATTAGATGTTGGGGTCAATCCTAAAATCACAGCCTGCACCTGATCCCTTTTGTGTGGTTTGGTGTTTCACCTACTAAAAGAAATGTAAAGGGAAAAAAATAACAATGACAAACAATAAGGTATCCCTAATAATGTTAGTGTAATAATATATCTATGACTGGTCTTATCAGGAAGACAGCTGAATGTTTTCCTCTGGTCAGGGTGTATTGTATAGGTAGGCTGATCTGTGGTTTGAGCTGTCCTGGGGCTAGGGAGGCATTCTACCGATCTGGCAAACTCACAGACGATGGTGAGGAAGTATGATTTCATAGGTGGCTTTGGCACTGTGGTGTCTGATACTGTGCGTTGCGGGCATATGAGAGCATAACCCCCTTTGGCACTAAGGAACCACAAGTTTGAGTACAGAACACAATCCTTGAGACAGCATTTGCTTAATTTAATATATAATTTGGGTTCAACATGTATGTGTGTTTACCTGTTGGAATGTTTGTTACTCACTGAAGATGTACATGCATTACCTCATTAGAGATGCGCTGCTGAAGGTTGCGCATTCGCACTCTTACAGGACTCTGAACTTCATCAGAGGAGGTTCCTGAAGCTTGGTCACTCTCTCCATCTGACCACATTTTCCCATGGACTACACCTGTAAACACACACACACACACACACACACACACCATCATGTCTTGTACTTTCATGAACTGAGAAATCAAATTTTCCTTGAGCTTTTGACATATAATCATACTATTAGAATATCCTGTCAGTTTCAGAACTGAAAACGTCCTTGTTAGCCCAAAAACAGCTTTTATTGTAACCAAGCCCAGAGAACGATTTATGTAATGTGCCTATAATAGATGGTGAAAGACCGCCTCTGCAGAAGAAGATCAACGCCTACTTCTTCATCACAACTTTGGCCCCGCCCACTGGAGTGTTAGTGAGATGACGAAGAGAGACAAGTGATACAGGATCACTGGACTAAAAATAGCATTACCTTCCAAAGGATCCTAATGCTAGGAATGTGCTTATTTATTTTCAACAATGTTAAAGTCTCAGTTGTGTGTGTGTATATGTTTGCTTGAGTGTGTGTAAGACTTTCTGTTCTCACCAGTGTCTTGTGACAAGGGCGGCTCGTCCAGTCCAGTATCTTCTGGAAGCTCGGAGAGACTCTCGTCCAAACGCCGTACACTTTGCAAGCTCATGGACAGGCGCTTTTTAATGATCTTCATGCGGTCCATCAAAACTCAGCTCTGTCCGCGACCTTGAGGATGCTGTGGGATCAGGTCACATGTGCACATTAATCTCAGGGCCACAGCTCTGAATCTGAGCTTGCTCTTCAGAAAGCAGCTGGACATCATCACTCAAACAGCGCTGTATGTTCTGTGTCCAGAGGCCACAAGATCATTTTGTCAAGATAACGCCCCCTTATGTCAATGATACTTTGTTGAGGGAATGGAATCCTTTTCTCATTGCCATAAATGTAACTTTTCCTGCCATTGGCAAGTTTATCCAGCTATCTGTGTTTTCACTGTTATACAGTAGGGGGCGCTGTTACACATCTCCTGAACGAGTACTGAATCTCCTGATCAAAACACAGGCGACGAAGAAGCAGAAACATGCGATCTCATACGTAATCAGATTCATATGTGAAATAATGCGATCATATACAGTACGTATTATATTACATTATATTTTATACAACAGTTCTCGGACAGGCCTGAGGGAATCTGAGCGGCTCTGTGTGTAGATAGTAGTTAAATAGATACTATTACGTATTTGGGATATATCACATGGGCAATCTTTGGTCTTATTAATCTATAACATGTTCCAGAGCAAACTGGAGGGGAAATTAAGGGGTTTGATAACTTTATATTTAGGCTAAATTTAACTTCAGTCCTGTACTAGAGCACTGATTTTGTTTGCTTGTATTTTATTTCCTATTTCTTTTAATAATTTGAATATTATTGATCAATAAATATTATTTATTTTATATTACAATCTTTTAAAGGACAAAGGCAAAGATATGGCTTTCCTCAAACGGATTCTTTAATGGATATAATATTACGGACATGAGCTGAAGAATGAAAGGTAATACACTTGTTTAGTCGATCTCTCTCTCATAATACTCTCCTCATAACACAATAATCTTCACTCCTCCGTTACTCTAAAGTGATGTTTCTGAAGCAGTGACGGAGGCTTGAGCTCGACTGTCAGACCGTTGGCCTGAGATGTGAATCCGTGGCGGAAGGAAGTAGTTCTGCACTAAAGAGTGTTTTTAAAGACTTGTGCACACTTGTGCCGTTGAACTGTTGTATAAATACAATATCACACTGGTAGCCGTCGCGATACGGCTGTATATCAGTGATTACCTACGGCCGAATCACAACCGTGCTGATATCCTCACAGACCCATGCTCATATGTTATATTATATTATTATAACTCAGTGAACCGAACCTTCAGGCACTATGATCCTGAACTGAAACACATATGCAGGAATAAATGTTCAGCTGATGGGAGATTATGATAATGATAAGTTTACCCAGCAGCACCTGACACACTTCTGAAGTCAAGAGGCAGAAAACTAGAGAGACAATGTCAGCAACACATTTTCTTTCCTCCTGTGTGTAGAATTAAACTGAGCACTGAACTGAGTAAAGTTTTCTCATGGAAATGCCAAAAAGGTGATCAAAATGTCACCATCTGACACAAGCACCAAGGATGATATTCATTAAATCGCCATCTAAACCATTCAAGTGTCATCTAATCACAACCATATTATCAGAACAGCAGTCATATTCAATAAAGCAGCAGTTTATTTCAATATTAAATGAGCTCATCGCCGAACTCATCCCAGCCCCTGCAGGATGTGCATGTTTCATCCAGTGATTAACAGTGCACACTTTTTTTTTTTTTTTCGTAATTCATGGAAAGAGAGCATGATCGCATACAGAAAGGCCGCAAAAACTGCTAGATCTGCTTATTTCTCGACTCTCTTAGAAGAAAACAAACACAACCCTAGGTATTTATTTGATACAGTGGCTAAGTTAACCAAAAATAAAGCTTCTACTTCTGATGGTTGTAAACAGCACAGCAGTAATGACTTTATGAACTTCTTTACGTGTAAGATCGATAATATTAGGAAGAAAATTATAACCATGCAGCCGTCTACTACAGTGTCACATCAGACAGAGCATTGTTGTGTCACTGAGAAAAAATTACACTCATTCACTGCTATAGGAGAGGAAGAATTGGCTAAACTCGTTAAATCATCTAAATCAACAACATGTATGCTCGACCCTATATACCGACTAGGCTATTAAAAGAGATGCTACCAGAGGTCATAGATCCTCTTCTTAATATCATTAACTCATCTTTGTCATTAGGATATGTACCAAAAACTTTTAAGTTGGCTATTATCAAACCATTTATTAAAAAACCTCAACTTGATCCTACAGAATTAGTCAATTACAGGCCGATCTCAAATCTACCCTTCCTGTCAAAAATACTGGAAAAGGCAGTGTCTTCACAATTATGTTCCTTTTTAGAAAGAAATGGTATCTGTGAGGATTTCCAGTCAGGATTTAGACCGTATCATAGTACTGAGACTGCTCTCATCAGAGTTACAAATGATTTACTCTTATCATCTGATCGTGGTTGTATCTCTCTATTAGTGTTACTCGATCTTAGCGCTGCATTCGATACTATCGACCACAACATTCTTTTGAATAGACTTGAAAATTATATTGGCATTAGTGGAACTGCATTGGGATGGTTTAAATCATACTTATCTGACCGTTATCAGTTTGTATGTCACACCGATCACAAGTTCAGTATGGAGTACCACAGGGCTCGGTGCTAGGACCGTTGCTCTTCACCCTGTACATGCTACCACTGGGAGATATCATTAGCAAGCATGGCATTAGTTTTCACTGTTATGCTGACGATACTCAGCTCTATATTTCTTCACGCCCTGACGAAACTGACCAATTCACAAGATTAACGGAATGCATAGCTGATATAAAACATTGGATGTCTAGTAATTTCCTGCAACTTAATTCAGAAAAAAATTAATTTTAATTTTTTTGGACAAAAAAACTCTGCAAGTAGTAACCTAGAATACTGTCTAACACTCGATGGCTGCTCTGTCAAGTCGTCATCGTCAGTGAGGAACCTGGGTGTGCTCTTTGATACCAATCTTTCATTTGAAAGCCACGTTTCTAACATCTGTAAAACTGCATTCTACCATCTTAAAAATATATCTAAATTACGGCACATCCTTTCGATGCAAAATGCTGAACAGTTAGTTCATGCGTTCATGACCTCAAGGCTAGATTACTGTAATGCTTTACTGGGTGGTTGCCCTGCTCGCTTAATAAACAAACTCTGGTCCAAAATGCAGCAGCTCGAGCTCTTACTAGAACCAGGAAGTATGACCATATTAGCCCGGTTCTGTCAACACTGCACTGGCTCCCTATTAAACATCGTATAAATTTTAAAATCTTGCTTATTACTTACAAAGCACTAAATGGTTTAGCTCCCCAGTACTTGAGCGAACTCTTAACGCATTATACTCCGTCATGTCTATTCCGGTCTCAAAACTCTGGCCAGTTGATAATCCCTAGAATATCAAAATCAACTGCAGGCGGTCGATCCTTTTCCTATTTAGCTCCTAAACTCTGGAACAGTCTTCCTAGCATTGTTCGGGAAGCAGACACACTCTGTCAGTTTAAATCTAGACTAAAAACGCATCTCTTTACTATGGCTTACACATAAACCATTATCAATTTCTATTATTCAAATCAGTAAATGATTGTTAGGCTGCATTAACTAGGTCAGCCGGAACCGGGAACACTTCCCATAACACCTGATGTACTCGTTACATCATAAGAAGAATGGCATCTACGCTAATGTGAGTCTCTCTGTTTATCCTGAGGTTTACTGCAGTCAGCCGGATCCGGGCCGTATCCAGCATTGATACTATATGATACTTGAAATTAGCTGGATAACATCACCGTTTCACCAGAACGGCTGTACAAATTCTGTTGCATTATTTTCCTGTTAACACTGTGAAGCTGCTCTGAAACAATTGGACTTGTTAAAAGCGCTATATAAATAAAGGTGATTTGATTTGATTTGACACTTACTCTCACTGACAACTACAGACTTCAATTTGAGACCAGAGAGTCCAAAAGAAACCCCTGCGGACACAGGAGAACATCCACTCCACAACCTTATTCTTCTGCACGGAAGCAAATTAATGACATCTAAAAACAAAAACACACAGTGGAAACATTTCACACATTCTTAAAAGAGTTCAATAATCCATATTCAACTTCCAGACTTAAGTTCAGTGGTTGACACTGGGCAGAATCTTCTGTGCTGGAGCGATGCGTAATCTCATATCTGCCTGCCCTACAACACAAGCCCTCAGAATCAGCGAGAGACAACGCCGTGTAACCTGAGGCGATCACCAGGGCTCGATCGCCAGGGCTCGATCGCCAGGGCTGGATCGCCAGGGCTGGATCGCCAGGGCTGGATCGCCAGCGCTCGATCGCCAGCGCTCGATCGCCATGGCTCGATCGCCAGCGCCCGATCGCCATGGCTCGATCGCCAGCGCTCGATCGCCATGGCTCGATCGCCAGCGCTCGATCGCCATGGCTCGATCGCCAGGGCTCGATCGCCATGGCTCGATCGCCAGGGCTCGATCGCCAGGGCTCGATCGCCATGGCTCGATCGCCAGGGCTCGCCAGGGCTCGATCGCCAGGGCTGGATCGCCAGCGCTCGATCGCCAGGGCTGATCGCCAGCGCTTCGATCGATCGCCGCCATGGCTCGCGAGCGCCGATCGCCAGGGCTCGATCGCCAGGGCTCGATCGCGCCAGCGCCGATCGCCAGCGCCGATCGCCAGGGCTCGATCGCCATGGCCGATCGCCAGGGCTCGATCGCCGCCATGGCTCGATCGCCAGGGCTCGACGCCATGGCTCGATCGCCAGGGCTCGATCGCCAGGCTCGGCGATCGCCAGGGCTCGATCGCCAGGGCTCGATCGCCATGGCTCGATCGCCAGGGCTCGATCGCCAGGGCTCGATCGCCAGGGCTCGATCGCCAGGGCTCGATCGCCAGGGCTCGATCGCCATGGCTCGATCGCCAGGGCTCGATCGCCAGCTCGATCGCCAGGGCTCGATCGCCAGCCGATCGCCAGGGCTCGATCGCCAGGGCTCGATCGCCAGGGCCATCGCCAGGCTCGATCGCCAGGGCTCGATCGCCAGGGCTGGATCGCCATCGCCGCCAGCGCGATCCCGATCGCCAGGGCTCGATCGCCAGGGCTCTCGATCGCCAGCGCTCGATCGCCAGGCTCGATCGCCAGGGCTCGATCGCCAGGCTCGATCGCCAGGGCTCGATCGCCAGGCTCGATCGCCAGCGCCGATCGCCAGGGCTCGATCGCCAGCGCCGATCGCCAGGCCGATCCCAGCGCCGATCGCCAGCGCCGATCGCCAGGGCTCGATCGCCAGCGCTCGATCGCCAGGGTCGATCGCCAGCGCTCGATCGCCAGGGCTCGATCGCCAGCGCCAGGGCTCGATCGCCAGCGCGATCGCCAGGGCTCGATCGCCAGGGCTCGATCGCCAGCGCTCGATCGCCAGGGCTCGATCGCCAGCGCTCGATCGCCAGGGCTCGATCGCCAGCGCTTTCGATCGCCAGGGCTCGATCGCCAGCGCCGATCGCCAGGGCTCGATCGCCAGCGCCGATCGCCAGCGCTCGATCGCCAGGGCTCGATCGCCAGGGCTCGATCGCCAGGGCTCGATCGCCAGCGCCGATCGCCAGCGTCGCCAGCGCTAGCCAGTGCTCGTGTAGGTGATATATAGTTACACAATAGACATGTCCAAATCAAATCTTTAAGTGTCTCTTTATGGAAGTATTATTAAAATAATACAGTGTCTCTTCTTCAATTGGACATATTCAGTCATGTGTGCAACTTGACAAATATGTTGTCGCCAGGGCTCGATCGCCAGGGCTCGATCGCCAGGGCTCGATCGCCAGCGCTCGATCGCCAGGGCTCGATCGCCAGCGCTCGATCGCCAGGGCTCGATCGCCAGCGCTCGATCGCCAGGGCTCGATCGCCAGCGCTCGATCGCCAGGGCTCGATCGCCAGCGCTCGATCGCCAGGGCTCGATCGCCAGCGCCGATCGCCAGGGCTCGATCGCCAGCGCTCGATCGCCAGGGCTCGATCGCCAGCGCTCGATCGCCAGGGCTCGATCGCCAGCGCTCGATCGCCAGGGCTCGATCGCCAGCGCTCGATCGCCAGCGCTCGATCGCCAGTGCTCGTGTAGGTGATATATAGTTACACAATAGACATGTCCAAATCAAATCTTTAAGTGTCTCTTTATGGAAGTATTATTAAAATAATACAGTGTCTCTTCTTCAATTGGACATATTCAGTCATGTGTGCAACTTGACAAATATGTTGTCAATATCATTAAAATTAATGGTCTAAGTATTTTGGAGATCACAGTTTTTTCTTATTATATTGGCCTTTATTAAACTGTATGAAACTATAGTGAATATATATGCAATTTTTACTACAAGTCAATTTATTGAACACGTTTCATAGTTTCTAAACT
>CM031951.1:7943857-7961357 GCA_018749465.1 Paracanthobrama guichenoti | reverse complement strand
CTTCATGAGGGGCATCCATCTGTAACCCCACCGACTTCATGAGGGGCATCCATCTGTAACCCCACTGTCTTCATGACCGGCATCCATCTGTAACCCCACCGTCTTCATAAGTAATTCAGATGTAGGGCGGGGCTTGATTGTGTCTGTGGGGAATTGATTGGATGGCTGTGGTTTGCTACTGGTGGATCTCATGTGAGTGACAGGTTGCCCTGCCCTCATCATCAGAGAAGTTATTCTGATTCAAGATTATTAACACAATAATGATGTGCACCCATAAATCATTTAGAATAAACACTGCAATATTCCTATACTAGGCAGAGCAAACAGCAGGAGAATCCAGGGAGATGACGAAGGTAGAAGTCAGACGGAGCCAAGGGGATGATAGACGGAGATGATGCTGATGGGGACCCAGATGAGACGACACGGAAGGTCCTGAGAACACGGCGGAGATGTGGTGACGAGTGAGGATTGATGTGGTGTAGGGACGAGTCGCAGACGAAAGCCGAGGAGCCACGGTGGAGCCGACTAGTTGATGTGCAGCGGTGGAGTGACCGGGGACAGAGGTGCTAGGAGGAGCAAACAGATACACAAAGTACTGAGCAGGTAATGTAGATGGAGACAAAAGGATGATGAGAGGCAGTGCAGACAGGGCTGACGGACTGGGCAGTGCAGGGGTTTAACACACCTGGCCGATACAGGACAGACATCTCTGGAACAGCCTCCTTGGCCAATGTGGAATGGACTGACTTCTCAGGAATGGCCGACATGGAACAGGGAGAGGCGGCGGGAGTGGGAGGCAGAGCAGGAGCATCACAGACATCAATAGCTCAGTGTTGGGAGACAACGGCTCATGCACCTGGTCAGACTCTTTGTCGAGCTTGAGCTCTGGCACTTGATCTTTGATTCAGGAACTAACTCTGGCGCTGGCGTCGTAGCGGGCTCGGATTTCTTGTCTGCGGTGGGCTCTGGCTTTGCGTCTGTACTCCGTGGCAGCAAGTGAGCAGTGTGGATTGTAGCGTGGTCATCCTCCTCCATCCCGTCGCTTTTAAAGGAGGATCCGCAATGAAATAGGACCGTTCCACATATTCCTGTAAGCTAGCTTAAGCAAGATGGCATAAGGATGGCCAGTGTGTGTCTCTCAAGGGAGCTTTCCTCCTGGGAGACTGCAGCAGTTCGTATCCTCCTGTCAGCTTTCGGTTGCGAATGACGAGGAAACGGATCTAAATACAGCAGTATCAGATTTGGTGTCATTGTTAGTGTAGTTATATATTTAAGTACTGAGTAATATTGATTGACTACATGTACTTACTATAGGGTTGGGTTTATTTTTCTATTACTACAAGTACATGTGACAGGACACTGTAAAATAAAGTATTACCCATAATACTCAGAACACTGGAAAAGCAACAGAACAGCCAATTAAAGGCCCCGATATACTGTGTGTGTTATAGACTGTGTGTGTGTTGAACTCCTGTGCAAATCAGGACGTTAATGTGTTTTCGTTATGCGTAAAGTATGATGTGTGTGTTATTAGTTAGCGAATAGCTTGAAGTCTGTGTGAAAGTTCAGTGAGTGATGCTGGGATACCGGGGTTCTGGTGGAGACAAGAGCTCAACAAACAGTGTGTGTAGAGAAGCAGTTGTGCGGTCACCATGATGCTGATTAGTGTTCCCTTTGGATGGGCTTTTGGCCCTTGATTTGGGTTAAACCGTTTCACTTTCAGCAGTTGTTGAAAGTCCATGTTGTCCCTATTGTCTTGTCATGCTCCCGACTGAATTACATTCTTACTATGTGCTTCATGTATTCCTTGCACTAGTTTTACATCGTTCTTGGGGTCAGTGGCTGTCGGCTGGACTTTGACACATGGAAGTTCCCAACTATGTCCTTAAAACTGGCATCTGTGGTTACATACCAAATGTGTTGTCTCTTTGTTGTTGACTTCAGGAGAATGCACACCCAGCACGCTCCTCTGACCATCAACGGTGTGACCGTGGAAAGGGTGAGGAGCACCAAATTTCTGGGTGTACATATCACAGAGGACCTCTCCTGGACCGCCAACACCACAGCACTGACCAAGAAAGCACAGCAGCGACTCTACTTTCTCCGCAAGCTGAGAAGAGCCGGAGCCCCAGCCCCCATCATGCGCACCTTCTACAGAGGCACCATCGAGAGCATTCTGACCAGCTGCATCACTGTGTGGTACTGTGTGGTAAGCACTTCAGCGCATAGTGAGAGCAGCTGAGAAGATCGTTGGTGTCTCTCTCCCACCCCTCCAGGACATTTATAACTCCCGCCTCTCCCGCAAAGCCCTCATCATTGCAAGAGACCCCACCCACCCATCGCACAGCCTCTTCAGTCTGCTGCCATCAGGGAGGAGGCTTCGCAGTCTCCAAGCAAGGACCAGCAGACTGAAGGACAGCTTCATTCCCCAAGCTGTCAGGGCATTGAACTCCCTCCCGACTCTGCCGACCCTCCCTCTTCTGCCCCACGCACCTGATCTGGGAATCACCCCAGTTCTCCTCCCTTCATCTACCTCATTATATTGTCTCTCTGAGGAATTGGTCTCCCCTCTTACAGACTCTTTTTTTGCACACACTCTTATAATTTTATTTTATACCTGCACTGACTTAAATCTGAAATTGCACTATTGTTACCATTGTTTGCACTATTTGCCATCGCCACTTTACCTCTATAATTCACTTTATCCATCTTTTTTTTATCTTTCTTCTGTTGTTGTCACTGTTAAACTTTTGTTGTTATTGTTATTGTTTTGTTGTTGTTAGGCACCTAGGGTCTGAGAGTCATAGAATTTCAATTCTCTGTATGTATGTACTGTACGTATGGCAGAATTGACAATAAAGCTGACTTTGACTTAAGACACTGTGATTCATGTATTACCAGTTTGACCAGCACTAACCAGCCTGGACCGAAATGTAATTAATGTTGGTTTCTTTAGCAGGGTATGTTGTCCGTTCCACAGCTGGTTCTGACCATCTCCTGAGGGCCAGTGAGAAACTAACTTTCAAGGTTGACCCGTTACAACAGGAGGTGAGTGGACTAAAGTGGAATTGATCTTGTGATGTTCAAAGAAAGGATGTTTGTTTCACCGGATGGATTCTCCCAAAAACCGTCCAGCTTATACAAGGTTTCTCCCCAAAGAGGAACATGATCATAACCGGCTGGTGTTACGGTCCAAACGGCAGCCCAGCATTGCAGGGGTCACTTACTCCATGGAGAGGATACGTCATACGTTAGGCCCCATTTACCCTGCATGGTTCAAGTGACCCAATTCTGATTTTTCCCTCTCGTGGCACAGATCGGATATGACGTGAACGTGTAAGCAGGAATTCTGATATCCTCAGATCGGATTCAGGCCTCACTCATTTGTAGTAATAAATCCGATATGATTTGGATACGTGCCATGTAAGCGGTCAGATCGGATATACCCCAGTAAATGCGAGTTGTGCGTCATTGTAAAAGGGACGAATGATGTCAACTCAGGCGGACATGAGCTGCGATCACATGACACTAGTGGCGCGGGGGAAGACGAGAGCTGACCTTTAAAGAGTACGGAGAGCTAAACATTGAATAATCATTTCGTCAGTGCATATCGCGCCGTTTTACTTCCTTTCCCGGGTCAGGGGCGTCTTGGGCTGTTTCGCCAGTGTATAGTGGAAATTACGCTTTTAAAAGATGATGCAAGCGGGTCGTCAAAAAAAAAAATGGATATAGTCACCAAATGGGAATTGTGCATCAAGACCTGCAGTGTAAATGCGGCCTTACACTAGGAATTGATTGACCTCTCTTTGCATGTTCTTGATAGTAGCGTAGTTCTTCATGCATGCTAAACGGTCAATCCAATCGTTTAAGTTGTTAAGTCCAACTTGTAGTCATGAACTCGGCCGCTACCCTGCCCCGGTTCATTTGGCATCAGAGTTGGGTTAAGTCTGGGGTTTGGTTCAGTGCCGTTGTGTATCGCTGTTTGTGTGCGGTCACTGCTCCATCATAATAGCCTGCTGTGTTATGACATCTTGAATAAAACTGATTTCATTAAGGGCGGTTAATACATTTAGACATTTTTCCAGTTTATTGACAGACCAATTCAGTACCAGCTCCTAAAATCCTGGACCCAGCAATCTGGTGGGATTCCAGCTATCAGAAGGAAAAAAAAGATTCAAAATATGGATTAGATCACAAAATCCAAAAGTCCAAGACTTCTTGGAAGGATTGTTATACCTATCCATCAGCAAATGATTTCCTGTGAATGGCCAATCTCATCTTACTGGCTGGACTACAGGCTAACTAACCTCTGACTCCAGCCTTCGGAGACGGCTCTCCGCAATCCCAGTCAAATCAAAGGCGATACCTTACCATATTCACTCTCCTTGTTAAAAGCGCTATATAAATAAAGGTGACTTGACTTGATATGTTTTTACCTGCAAATATACACAAGTCACACACAATATGCTGCAAAAATAGTTTATTATGACAGTAGACCGGTGACGTGGACTGGCTTTGCAGTGGTGAATGTGCTCAGGAAATGAGCTCAGTGTAGAGTTTGTTGGCGGCCGCATCGCTGCTGTTGCTGGCGAGCACTTGCTGCTGTGACTCTCCTGATAACAGCCCAGCGCCGCTGAAGTAAAACGGCACGTGAGAGATCCGCCCGTCAGACCAGCACTACCAGAGACAGACAGAGAGAGAGAGACGGCTCAATCAACACGCTTTACACTGAGACGTCACTTTAATTTGATTCCACGTCTGCCGATAGGAACAGGAAGTACACACGGATGAGTAGCGCTTTAGTTTCACTCTCCCAGTTTGGCACATCTACCTAATTGAAACAAACTCAGAACCGATAAGCAAAACCAGAATCACTGAAGTTCAAAGGATACCCAATCCTGTGTGTACTGACCGGTAAAGTTATTCTGGTAATCGTATGGTGATTTGCCAGGTTTAATGTGTGGAGGAACGCTCGATCCTTGGACTGATAATACCAGATCATGCACACCCTGTTAGGACTGACTGCCACGTCCTCTGCTCATAGGGACAGTTATCTGAACATCACAGCGTAGCGGTGAGACTCACCACAGTCAGCAGAGCGCCGTGCAGGAAGTGCGGGTGGAACTGCATGAATCTGGGCTCGGCTCCAGACTCGCCCATCACAAACCCACTGAACCAGAGAAAGACACACACAGAGGTTAAGACGGGATCTGGCTCAGAATGTGTTCTGGACCGACGTGAAACTGATACTTCAACACACATCAAGTCACCAGAAGTTTGATGATCATTAGCTAAAATCAAATGTGAAACTGCTCAGAATTATTGACTATGATACACATCACTGTACACGCAACAATAATAAAAACATATAGCTGCAAGGATCCATTACGGGGCCAAGCACAAAGGCACAATAAGTCATGCAAGCATGGCTGGCCATCAGACCAACTGCAACGAGGAGTAATTAAAGACGTATTAAGATGATTTTAGGCAAAATGGCTGTAAAATCATAAATACAGTCACTAGTAATGTGATTTAATGGTTTATCACGTTTGACCAATAGGTGGCGCTGTGACCAAATTGATGTGGTGTGGTCAGTGAGGTGACAATGCACAGTTTGGTGTCGATGTGCATTGCAGAGATACAGCCTCAGTGTCATTTTGGCATCATGCCTCAACTTTGTTGCTGCGGTACACGAAAACGATATGATATACGATTTTGGTGAAATCTGACAAACGGTCTAGGAGGAGTTTGAAAAAGTAAGTTTTTAAAGAAAAAAAAAAATGGCGGACAGGAAGTTTGGCCAAATATGGCATCTATATGGCATGACCCAGGGAATGCATTAAGACCATAATATAATAGGCTAATTTAATCAACAGATATTAACATCGTTATAACTTTTGACCACAAGGTGGCACTGGCCAGAAACTTTGAATACTGTCAGGGCATATGCCAATCCGTTCATAAAATATAAAATTTTTTGACAAAATTCAAAATGGCCGATATGGGAAAAATGCCAAAGCGCTCAGAAGTCACAAGCAGAAATAGCCATCTTTTCATATCTCTGGGCCACTAGGTGGCACTGTGCTGAAACGGTGCAGGTTGCCTCAGGTCATGGTTGGCATAACACATGCCAAATCTGGTCAGAATACACCGAAGCGTTGCGGAGCGTTGCGTATCCTCACGTTCATTTTGGCGGGCACTTTGATGAATTTGTTTGCACATTTTTCGAGAACGGTTTGACCAATCAACTTGAATTCCATAACTTTTCGTCTGCATGGTCTGAAGATGATCTGGTTAAATTTTCGTGAAAATCAGAGCAGCGGCCTAGGAGGGGTCCAAAATGGAAAATTCAAAATGGTGGATACATTTTCATGACAGAATGATGTCCTCAGGTGCAACGAATCTTGTTTATAGACCCGATGGTGCGTTCACACCAGACGCGAATGAAGCGTTAAGCGCGAGTGATTTACATGTTAAGTCAACGCAAAGACGCAAATAGACATTCTGCGGCGTGAATGACGCGAATTGAGCATTTCAGGCGTTTGGCGCTCGTAATGCATGATTCACACAAGTGAAAGATCTGAACTTTGGCGGATATTCGCACCACATTAACCAATCAGGAGCTTGCTCTAGTATTGACAACGAGGACAAAATCATATGTGGATCCTCGGAGCTGTACGATACATCTTCATACTTTATAGAAACAGGAATAAAAAGGATATTGCTTGGAAGAAAGTGAGTGAGGGTGATTGGGACACTTTCTGCCATTGAGATGACTTGGAAAAAGTGTCCCAATCACCCTGAATTCACCCTATTGAGACGCCAAGCTAGTTAAAGCTGGCAAATTGAGCTTATTCACCGTATTTTAAAACAATCCATGTCGGACATTACGCAACTAGACGAGCCTGTCCTCTGTCTGTACGCTAAAAGCGGTTCTATGGGCTGCCATAAACTCAAGAGCGGAAAAAGAAACGGAAAAAGTGCAAAAATTACAGTAGGTGTGTATGAACCTTCAGTGCTTGGCCCCTAACAGTACATCACAATATCATAACTGTTAGTCGGTAAAAGCAGCTCCGAGCAGAGATGCGAGTGATTTCCGTAGTTGTGTTACTCGTCTCATACGCACCAGGGCAGCAGCTCAAAGACCGGAGCGGAGCGCGTCTTAAACACGGCTATGACTGACGGGTGATGATCGGACTGAGCACCTCCTGCAGAGCAACGATACAAGACGACTGGTTAAAAGGGTTCAAGAGACTCAAGAACACACGAGAGCAGCTGGCATTATCTTTTATTATTATTATATCATGGGGGACAAAGCAATGAAGAGGTTCTGTTAAATTTAACAATCTGTTAAACATCTGAACAACTTTTGACCAGAAGGGGTAAAGGCCCGTTCACACCACTGACCTGCTGCTGTCATGGCAAGGCTTTTTAAATATATGAAATAATGATTTGGATGTCATGTAAAGTACTCTTTCCTCGGACTCCGTCCAGCAGCCCAGGAGCCGGTTCACATCACCAGTGGTCACAGTTACGGTGACGGCTCTAACGGACTGAGCCATTGAATCATTCACACGACCGATTCATTCAGGAACAAAACAAGTGTTCCTTCTGCATCCCGACACACATACTGCTTGCACTATACGCCCTAAAAGTACACACTCTTTTTGCCATGAAAAGCACATTCAAATGTGTGAAAAAAGTTTTGTTGTTACATGGATCCTGTCACAGAAAACCGGCCTGTCAAGATTAATGTCATACACATCTCACTAATTCACAACTGTGTATGATGCGTGTGGATGTGCTTTACCTTTCAGAAGCACGGCGAGTCTTTCCCCTCTGGGATCCCAGGAAAGCGAGCACACCTCTCCACCAACACTGACACACACACACACAGGAATGGAGAAATAACACCCTGCTGCTCATCTCATCAGTGCAGCTCACGTCAAACACTCTCTAAACAGATCAGCTTGAGCATGTAAGGAGTGCAGATCTTACGTGAGATCTCCATCAGGTCCAGGGAAGCTGGTCTCGGACAGATCGGCCACCACTGTGGCGGCTTTAGGCCCTCCTGAAACACAGCCAGAGCAACCGGAAGATCATGTTTCTTCATGCTAACAACATGGCAAAGCCTTCGTGATTCAGCAAACGTCTTGACATGGCAAGTGTAATCAGTAACGTGTCTTGCTGCTGGTTAATCCAACTTAAATCACACACTACAATACATTATACAAGTACAAGTTGATGTTCATACCTGTGAGATCAGAGAAGGTCAGCGCGTATATGAGCCGCTCTCCCTGAATGCTCAGCAACAGACAGCCTCCGTCAGGACTCCAGCAGGCCGACTGACACACACACACACACACACACATAGTGAGCGAAACCCCCGCAGTGATGATGTTTACACCAGTTTGAGGACTTTTCTTACCTGACAGCTGCCTTTGAGACACGGCCATCTCTCACAGGTCCACATGCGTGTCTCCCAAACCCTACAACACACCAACAGTGTCTGCATATCAAACCCACGGCACAGCCGCACGTCTACAGACCAATGTCACGTGACTGTACCTGAAGAGAGCGGAGGGTGTGGCGGCCAGCAGTCGGCTGCCGTCTGGAGACCAGGAGAGGTACGTGACGCCACCGCCGCCCACCCGCTGCAGAGGAACACAGCTCTCGGCCGCCACGTCCCACACCTGCACAACAACACACAAAACAAGCTTTCATTTCAGTTCTGACTCGGTGTTTCCTGCCATACTCCCTCTCAACCGGTGACTCACAAAGTCACAGAAACAACAACAAATGTGAATGTTTTTCTGATGAGAGACTTTTATTTTGAAGAGCATGTGTGAACGCTGTTGAGTCTGTCAGACGCAGTTTAAGTGAAGAGAGCTGTCCTGATTCAGTTTCTGCGGTCAGACGAGATGATGCCATTATTCTAACGTTATTTCATATGAAAAAGTCTCACCTCAGAGAAACTGGACTGTCAGACGTTATCCTGCACTTGTACAGCATTAGCGGCACATCGCTGCACTATACACCGATCAGGCATAACATTATGACCGGTGAAGTGAATAACACTGATGATCTCTTCCTCACGGCTCCTGTTAGTGGGTGGGATATATTAGGCAGCAAGTGAACATTTTGTCCTCAGAGTTGATGTGTTAGAAGCAGGAAAAATGGGCAAGCGTAAGGATTTGAGCGAGTTTGACAAGGGCCAAATTGTGATGGCTAGACGACTGGGTCAGAGCATCTCCAGAACTGCAGCTCTTGTGGGGTGTTCCCGGTCTGCAGTGGTCAGGATCTATCAAAAGTGCTCCAAGGAAGGAACAGTGGAGAACCGCCACAGGGTCATGGGGCGCCAAGGCTCATTGATGCACGTGGGGAGCGAAGGCTGGCCCGTGGGTCCGATCAAACAGACGAGCTACTGGAGCTCAAACTGCTCAAGAAGTTAATGCTGGTTCTGATAGAAAGGTGTCAGAATACACAGAGCATCTCAGTTTGTTGCGTATGGGGCGGCATAGCCGCTGACCAGTCAGGGTGCCCATGCTGACCCCTGTCCACCGCGAAAGCACCAACAGTGGCACGTGAGCATCAGAACTGGACCACGGAGCAATGGAAGAAGGTGGCCTGGTCTGATCAATCACGTGTTCTTTTCCATCACGTGGATGGCCGGGTGCGTGTGCGTGGCTTCCCTGGGGAACACATGGCACCAGGATGCACTATGGGAAGAAGGCGGGCCGGCGGAGGCAGTGTGATGCTTTGGGCAATGTTCTGCTGGGAAACCTTGGGTCCTGCCATCCATGTGGATGTTACTTTGACACGTACCACCTACCTAAGCATTGTTGAGACCATGTACAGCCTTTCAGGGAAACGGTATTCCCTGGTGGCTGTGGCTCTTCCAGCAGGATAATGCTCCTGACACAAAGCACAAATGCTTCAGGAATGGTTTGAGGAGCACAACAATGAGTTTGAGGTGTTGACTTGGCCTCCAAATTTTCCAGATCTCAATCCAATCGAGCATCTGTGGGATGTGCTGAACAAACAAGTCCCATCTCGCAACTTACAGGACTTAAAGGATCTGCTGCTAACATCTTGGTGCCAGATACCACACAGCACACCTTCAGGGGTCCTTCAGGGGGACCAACACAATATTAGGAAGGTGCTCATAATGGCTGATCGGTGTATAAAGAGCAAAAGAAACTATGTGCATTCAACATTGTCAATTAATAAATTATGAGTACCAAAATTAGCAATAAATCACATAACTGGTGTCGTGTGTTACCTGGGAAGGATTTGCATGACAGTATTATTGTATTTATCAGGATCCATGCGTTTCAGTAACAGTTCATCTTAGTATCGTGTATATACTACACACTGTAATTTCACTTATTTTGTTATTTGCATTATTTGAGATGGCTGTGGTTTCTCATACCAACTTACTAACGTTACTGCATTATGAGAAACTAGTTTGGGACTGCTGTTTAATACAGATCTGTGTGTATGAGCAGGAAGCCTTACCATCATGGCTGTGTCGACAGGAGACGCAGACACCAGCAGAGAGCCGGTGGGGGACCAGGCCATGGATGTGATGGGAGAATGACCCGGATGAGACAGGACCTGCGCACAGCCGGACGACGGCCTGAGAGAGACACACCTGGTCAGATTACTCTTCCTGTTCTGATTGGAAGAGCATCGCATCTGCACTTCAGCTCTCCAGTCACGTCATGTTTATTATTATAATAGTTTGCAGCAGCTTTACAGTATTAAACTGTCTTTTGATTAGAATCACAGCTTCAGTTTCTGCTATAAAAAATATAAAGTGGCTCTCCGGCGTCCAATGGCAGATCAGAGGTGTTTGACAGCCAGAGCGGCCTTTTCCAGCTTATGCTGACGAGCCGTTTCAAACTCTAAACCAACTTGGTTTTGGCCTGATTTAGCTTGAAATTACGTGCGTTAAAGTATAGAGAGACAATACAATAAAATATTGTATTATATTGTCCAAGACAATAAAAGAGAGCTGAAGCAATAAATGAGATGTTCAGTGTGTGTGTGTGTGTGTGTGTGTGTGTGTGTGTGTGTGTGTGTGTGTGTGTGTGTGTGTGTGTGTGTGTGTGTGTGAGAGATGCAGATGCTGTACCTGGTGGAGAGCGAGGCGGGGTCCACGTGCCAGATGAGCAGACAGGACTGACAGGCCACGGCCAGAGCCGAGCCGCACAGAGGCTTCCACTGCAGCGCACACACGGATCTCTGACAGCGGTGCTTCAGCGTCGGGCTCGTCGAGCTGCAGGAACACACACACGCTCAGTAACACTCAAACCGACCCCATGATGCTGCTCTAATGATGTTCTGGCGTCTCCTCCAACAGGTTCACACGCATCCAATGTCTAACACACTTTAACGCCCTCATATGTCCACTGCAACGCACTGAAACGCTTCATCTGAAGACTCAGGCTCTCTAAACCCCGCCTCTCTGAGAGCGGCTCTGCTGTGATTGGTGAGATAGCAAGCGCTCATTATCATATCTGAATCTCAGCTCTTGACACACAGTGATACGATTTGCTTTGGTAGCAGAAAACAGCATCTTCTCCACATGAACAACTCCAGCCAAACTCTTCCAGTCTCAGAGACGACTACAGTGAGTGAGGGCGGGGCTAAGAGACGCTGTTCAGCCAATCGGGACCAGAGGCGGGCATTATGCAAATGACTTACAAACCTCCGCAGGTTCAGCAGGAAGTGAGACTGAATTACTGACTTGTTTCAGTTCAGAATGGCTGCTTTGAGCTTAATAATCTCAGTGTCTTGTATTGTTTATTGGCTGTTAATAACAGTGCAGTGTTAGACCACGATACTCTTCAACAAAGAGCACAAGCACCTGTGTGATTTGTAGATCTTGATGGAGTCGTCCAGTAACGCCACAGCGAACTTGTCTGTGTGAGGATGCCAAGCGAAGCTCCTCAGAGCGCCGTCAGACCTGGCACGGTAAAGATAACTATTGTGAATAAATGCTGTTCTTTTTAACTTTTTATTCAATAAATCCTGAAATCACAGGTTCCACAAACTCAACAAACATTGACAATGAGAGCATCACATCAGCACATCAGAATGAGTTCCAGCAATCATAGGGAATGGGATTCATGCGTTCAGCGTTTATGCTTTTGTGTTGCTCAGTGAAAGAATCAAAGTTCTACACGCAATTAAATCAGTCAAAAAAGCCATTTTAAAAATGTGTATTAGTTTGCAAGTGCACTTATGACCAAACATGTTTATATTTACGTTTGTATATGATACACTTCAATTTCAAATTAATTCTCATAAATTCCTGTAAAATCCCATAAATGCTCATAAATTCCAGTAATTTCCTATAAAGTTTTCAACTTGGAAACTATCCAAAATTCCCCAGTTTAAGTACCCACATCCAAAGAAATTCACCAGACCTTCTCCAAAAACAACAAAACAAAGCAGACGTGAAGCTCACGGAAGGGCTGATAAAAGGACGTACCAATCCAGCATCTGTGAAAACTCTGCCACCATCTCGTCACTGCTCAACTACAAACAGAAGCAGAAACAGAGCATTTATGAGTGCGTGTTCCTGAGTGTGTTCCTGAGTGTGCGTGTGTTCCTGAGTGTGTTCGTGAGTGTGCGTGTGTTCCTGAGTGTGTTCCTGAGTGTGTTCCTGAGTGTGTTCCTGAGTGTGTTCCTGAGTGTGTTCCTGAGTGTGTTCCTGAGTGTGTTCCTGAGTGTGTTCCTGAGTGTGTTCCTGAGTGTGTGTTCTGAGTGTGTTCCTGAGTGTGTTCCTGAGTGTGTTCCTGAGTGTGTTCCTGAGTGTGCGTGTGTTCCTGAGTGTGTGAGGCGTGAGTGTGCGTGTGTTCCTGAGTGTGTTCCTGAGTGTGTTCCTGAGTGTGTTCCTGAGTGTGTTCCTGAGTGTGCGTGTGTTCCTGAGTGTGTTCGTGAGTGTGTTCCTGAGTGTGCGTGTGTTCCTGAGTGTGTTCGTGAGTGTGCGTGTGTTCCTGAGTGTGTTCGTGAGTGTGTTCCTGAGTGTGTTCGTGAGTGTGTGTGTTCCTGAGTGTGTTCGTGAGTGTGTTCGTGAGTGTGCGTGTGTTCCTGAGTGTGTTCGTGAGTGTGCGTGTGTTCCTGAGTGTGTTCCTGAGTGTGTTCCTGAGTGTGTTCCTGAGCGTGTTCCTGAGCGTGTTCCTGAGCGTGTTCCTGAGCGTGTTCCTGAGCCGTGTTCCTGAGTGTGCGTGTTCCTGAGCGTGTTCCTGAGCCGTGTTCCTGAGTGTGTTCGTGAGTGTTCCTGAGCGTGTTCCTGAGCGTGTTCCTGAGCGTGTTCCTGAGCGTGTTCCTGAGCGTGTTCCTGAGCGTGTTCCTGAGTGTGCGTGTGTTCCTGAGCGTGTTCCTGAGCGTGTTCCTGAGTGTGCGTGTGTTCCTGAGCGTGTTCGTGAGTGTGCGTGTGTTCCTGAGCGTGTTCGTGAGTGTGCGTGTGTTCCTGAGCGTGTTCGTGAGTGTGCGTGTGTTCCTGAGCGTGTTCGTGAGTGTGCGTGTGTTCCTGAGCGTGTTCGTGAGTGTGCGTGTGTTCCTGAGCGTGTTCGTGAGTGTGTTCGTGAGTGTGCGTGTGTTCCTGAGTGTGTTCGTGAGTGTGTTCGTGAGTGTGTTCGTGAGTGTGTTCGTGAGTGTGTTCGTGAGTGTGTTCGTGAGTGTGTTCGTGAGCGTGTTCGTGAGCGTGTTCGTGAGTGTGTTCCTGAGTGTGAGTGTTCCTGAGTGTGTTCGTGAGTGTGTTCGTGAGTGTGTTCGTGAGTGTGTGTGTTCGTGAGTGTGAGTGTTCCTGAGTGTGTTTCCTGAGTGTGTTCCTGAGTGTGTTCGTGAGTGTGTTCGTGAGTGTGTTCGTGAGTGTGTTCGTGAGTGTGTTCGTGAGTGTGTGAGTGTGCGTGTGTTCCTGAGTGTGTTCGTGAGTGTGTTCCTGAGTGTGTTCGTGAGTGTGTTCGTGAGTGTGTTCGTGGAGTGTGTTCGTGAGTGTGTTCCTGAGTGTGTGTTCCTGTGTTCCTGAGTGTGTTCGTGAGTGTGTTCCTGAGTGTGTTCCTGAGAGTGTGTTCCTGAGTGTGTTCTGAGTGTGTTCCTGAGTGTGTTCGTGAGTGTGTTCGTGTGTGTTCGTGAGTGTGTTCCTGAGTGTGAGTGTTCCTGAGTGTGTTCGTGAGTGTGTTCGTGAGTGTGTTCGTGAGTGTGTGTGGAGTGTGTCGTGAGTGTGTTCGTGGAGTGTGTTCGTGAGTGTGTTCGTGAGTGTGTTCGTGAGTGTGTTCGTGAGTGTGTTCGTGAGTGTGAGTGTTCCTGAGTGTGTTCGTGAGTGTGTTCCTGAGTGTGTTCGTGAGTGTGTTCCTGAGTGTGTTCCTGAGTGTGTTCGTGAGTGTGTTCCTGAGTGTGTTCCTGAGTGTGAGTGTTCCTGAGTGTGTTCGTGAGTGTGTTCGTGAGTGTGTTCCTGAGTGTGAGTGTTCCTGAGTGTGTTCGTGAGTGTGTTCGTGAGTGTGTTCGTGAGTGTGTTCGTGAGTGTGTTCGTGAGTGTGTTCGTGAGTGTGTTCCTGAGTGTGTTCCTGAGTGTGTTCCTGAGTGTGTTCCTGAGCGTGTTCGTGAGTGTGCGTGTGTTCCTGAGCGTGTTCGTGAGTGTGCGTGTGTTCCTGAGCGTGTTCGTGAGTGTGTTCGTGAGTGTGTTCGTGAGTGTGCGTGTGTTCCTCAGTGTGTTCCTGAGCGCGTGTTCCTGAGCGCGTTCCTGAGCGCGTGTTCCTGAGCGCGTTCCTGAGCGCGTGTGTTCCTGAGCGCGTTCCTGAGCGCGTGTGTTCCTGAGCACGCGCGTGCGTTCCTGAGCGCGTGCGTTCCTGAGCGCGTTCGTGAGCGTGCGCGTGTTCCTGTTCCTGGCGTGGCGTCGCGCGCTGTTCCTGAGCCTGAGCGCGCGCGCCCCTGGCGCGCGCGTTCCTGAGCGTGCTCGTGTTCCTGAGCGCGCTCGTGTTCCTGGCGCGCAGTGTTCCTGCTGCGTGTTCCTGAGCGTGCGCGTGTTCCTGAGCGTGCGCGTGTTCCTGAGCGTGCGCGTGTTCCTGAGCCTGAGCGTGCGCGCGTTCCTGAGCCTGAGCGTGCGCGTGTTCCTGAGCCTGAGCGCGCGCCTGCGCGTGTGTTCCTGAGCCTGAGCGTGCGCGTGTTCCTGGCGCCGCGTTTCCTGAGCGCGCTGCGTTCCTGGCGCGTGTGTTCGCTGGTTCACAAACACGTTCCTGGCGCGCAGTGTTCCTGAGCGCGTGTGTTCCTGAGCGCGTGTGTTCCTGAGCGCGCGTGTTCCTGGCGTTCCTGGCGCGTGCGTGTCCCCTGCGCGTGTTCCTGGCGCGTGTGTTCCTGTTCCTGGCGCGTGTGTTCCTGAGCGCGTGTTCCTGAGCGCGCGCGTTCCTGAGCGCGTGCGTTCCTGGCCCGCGCGTTCCGAGCGCGCGCGTTCCTGGCGTGCGCGCGTGCGTTCCTGGCGCGCCTCGTTCCTGAGCGCGCGTGCGTTCCTGAGCAGCGTGTTCCTGAGCGCGTTCTGGCGCGCGTGTTCCTGAGCGCGCTGCGAGCATTCCTGAGCGTGAGCGCGTGTGTTCCTGAGCGCGCGTGTGTTCCTGTTCCTGAGCGCGTGTGTTCCTGAGCGCGTGTGTTCCTGAGCACGCGTGTTCGTTCCTGAGCGCGCGTGTTCCTAAATGTGTGTTCTTCCTGAGCACGCATTCCTGAGTGCGTGTGTGTTCTTCCTGAGCGCGCGTTCCTCAGTGTGTTCCTGGCCTTGCGTTCCTCAGTGCCTGCCCTGAGCGCGCCTGGCGTCCTGAGCGCCGCGCCTCTGCAGCGCGTTCCTGAGCGCGCAGGTTCCTGAGCGCGCATTCCTGAGCGCGTGCGTTCCTGAGCGCGTGCGTTCCTGAGCGCGTGCGTTCCTGAGCGTGCGCGTGTTCCTGAGCGCGCAGGCGTCCTCCTGGCGTCTGTGGAGCGCGAGTTCCTGTTCCTGGCGCGCGCGTGTTCCTGGCGCGCGTGCGCGTTCCTGAGCGCGCGCGTTCCTGGCGTCCCGCGCGTTCCCTGGCGCGCGCGCTGTTCCCTGAGCGCGCGCAGTGTTCCTGAGCGTGTTCCTGGCGTCCTGGAGCGCCGCGCGTGTTCCTGAGCCTGCGCCTGTGCGCGCGTTCCCTGAGCGCGCGCAGCGTTCTGGCTGTTCCTGAGCGCGCGTTCCTGAAATTGTGTTCCTGTTCCTGGCGCGTGTGTTCCTGGCGCGCGTGTGTTCCGCCGAGCGCTGCGTGCGCTGTTACGTTCCTGAGCGCGCGTGTTTCCTGAGCCGCCGCAGCGTGTTCCTAAATGTGTTGTTCCTGAGCGCGCATTCCTGAAATGCGTGTGTGTTCTTCCTGAGCCGCGCGTTCCCTAAGCGCGCTCCTGAACGCGCGTGTTCCTGAGCCGCGCGTTCCTTCCTCAGTGCGTTCCTGGCGCGCGTGTTCCTGGCGCTGCAGTGTGAGCGCTGGCTTCCTGAGCGCGTGTGTTCCTGAGCGTGAGCGCGTGCGTTCCTGAGCGCGTTCCTGGCGCGCCTGCTGTTCCTGAGCGCATTCCCCTGGCCAGCGTGCGTTCCTGGAGCGCGTTCCTGCGTTCCTGAGCGCGTGCGTGTTCCTGGCGCGCGCGTTCCTGAGCGCGTGTGTTCCTGAGCGCGCGTGTTCCTGAGCCTGAGCGTGCGCGTGTTCCTGAGCGTGCTGCGTGTTCCTGAGCGCCGCGTGTGTTCCTGAGTGTTCCTGAGCGTGCGCGTGTTCCTGAGCGTGCGCGTGTTCCTGAGCCTGAGCGTGCGCGTTCGCGTTCCCTGAGCCGCCGCGTTCCTGAGCGCGCTGCGCAGTTCCTGAGCGCGCTCCTGCGCTGTGGAGCGGCTGTTCCTGGCCTAAACGCGTGTTCTTCCTGAGCATGTTTGTGAGTGTGTTCCTGAGCGCGTGTTCCTGAGCGCGTGTGTTCCTGAGCGTGAGCGCGTGTGTTCCTGAGCGCGTGTGTTCCTGTTCCTGAGCGCGTGTGTTCCTGAGCGCGCATTCCTGAGTGCGTGTGTGTTCTTCCTGAGCGCGCGTTCCTAAACGCGTGTGCTTCCTGAGCGCGCGTTCCTCAGTGTGTTCCTAAACGCGTGTTCTTCCTGAGCATGTTTGTGAGTGTGTTCCTGAGCACGCGTGTTCGTTCCTGAGCGCGTGTGTTCCTTGCCTGAGCACGCCAGTTCCCTGAGCACGCGTGTGTTCCCTGAGCCTGGCGCGTGTGTTCCTGGAGCACATTCCAGAAACACACGCCTGAGCACGCCGCGTTCGCCAGAGCACGCGCGTTCTGCTTCCTGGAGCACGTGCTGAGTGTGTTCCTAAGCACGCACTTCCTGAGCATGTTGTGTGAGTGTGCCTCCTCACCTGCTCAAACGCGTGTTCGTTTCCTGAGCTGAGCTGTTCAGAAACGCTCATCTCGAGCACGAGTGCAGCGTGTTCGTTCCTGAGACGCGAGTGTTCGAGAGAGAGAA
>CM031951.1:7918857-7941357 GCA_018749465.1 Paracanthobrama guichenoti | reverse complement strand
GAGAGAGAGAGAGAGAGAGAGAGAGAGAGAGAGAGAGAGAGAGAGAGAGAGAGAGAGAGAGAGAGAGAGAGAGAGAGAGAGAGAGAGAGAGAGAGAGAGAGAGAGAGAGAGAGAGAGAGAGAGAGAGAGAGAGAGAGAGAGAGAGAGAGAGAGAGAGAGAGAGAGAGAGAGAGAGAGAGAGAGAGAGAGAGAGAGAGAGAGAGAGAGAGAGAGAGAGAGAGAGAGAGAGAGAGAGAGAGAGAGAGAGAGAGAGAGAGAGAGAGAGAGAGAGAGAGAGAGAGAGAGAGAGAGAGAGAGAGAGAGAGAGAGAGAGAGAGAGAGAGAGAGAGAGAGAGAGAGAGAGAGAGAGAGAGAGAGAGAGAGAGAGAGAGAGAGAGAGAGAGAGAGAGAGAGAGAGAGAGAGAGAGAGAGAGAGAGAGAGAGAGAGAGAGAGAGAGAGAGAGAGAGAGAGAGAGAGAGAGAGAGAGAGAGAGAGAGAGAGAGAGAGAGACAGAGAGAGACAGAGAGAGAGAGAGAGAGAGAGAGAGAGAGAGAGAGAGAGAGAGAGAGAGAGAGAGAGAGAGAGAGAGAGAGAGAGAGAGAGAGAGAGACAGAGAGAGAGAGAGAGAGAGAGACAGAGACAGAGAGAGAGAGAGAGAGAGAGAGAGACAGAGAGAGAGAGAGAGAGAGAGAGAGAGAGAGACAGAGAGAGAGACAGAGAGAGAGAGAGAGAGAGAGAGAGACAGAGAGAGAGACAGAGAGAGAGGGAGAGTGTGTTAGTCAGCGCTCATTAGGACAAGAGCCCAGTGATGAACAGTCTGATGGATCTCACACACACCAGGCTCCGGCGCTCCTCATCCACAGCGTGTCCCTCTGGTCCAGGAAGGCTGATTTACTGCTGCTCTCGGGACGGCTGTGACCCTTCAGAGTGTCTCTGGTGAACTGAGGACTGGGCAGATCCGACCACTGAACACACACACACACACACACACACACACACACACACACACACACACACACACACACACACACACACTCACACAGCATCATTATATTATGCTTTCGACATCATTCACACACAAACACAGAACACTCTTGTTGTGTCGTGGCAACATCATGTGAACGTGTGATTGGCTGGAACTCACTGAGGTCTGAAGTGGGAAACATTATAAAATAATAGAATAATGCATTTCATGGCCCCTTTAAAGTAAACTCTCTGATGTCTTCATATCGTGATAAAAACCCTTAAAGATGTGTTGAAACAGTGTAAGATGAGAAAACATCCCGTGTGTCGCGCGCACCTGTGTGTCGGCCAGTCCGGGCACGAGTTCGTTATTGTGCTCGCGCAGCGTCAGTCCGGCGGTCACGGGCGCGCGGAACAGGCTGAGTGAACACATCTACACAAAAACACACACAATCACATTCTCGTTCACTTCTGCAGGAGGATCTCACACAAACACACGGCCAGCAAACGCCATCAGGCTTTAAACGTGATTCTTTAGCTTCACGAGTGTGTTGTGTGTTACTCACTTTCTGAGGTAAATATAAGGACCGCAGCTGAACTCGCGCCTTTAGTTTTACGGAAGCCCCAATGAAGCACAACACCAAACCGACGAACGCGTTTTCATAATAAAAGTCCTGAAGCTGTTGCTTAATAATGATCACTTTCGGATTTAACCATGGTGTTACTATAGTAAAACTGCAGTAGCTATGTTTTTCTTTTGGCAGATTATGATTTTTATTTTGGTTTTACTAATATTATAGTTAAAGTCCCCGTGATATCCTTATAAAGCCTTATAAAGTCCCCCTGTGGTGAAAATCAAGTTTTTAATGTTGTTTGTATGTCTATGTGATGTTTTTAATATGCTTTAACACAAACCATGTGCAAATTCATCAGTCAGCACCATTGTGCAGTATTTTCTCCTTAAAACTACAGTGAACCAAAGACCGTCTCAATAACACGGTTTGAAATCGCATATGTTTTTCTGTTGATTATGAAAAATCAGGTGCATTTAGCAATATAGTGGGTGAATTATGTATACGATGTATATTACGATGTTAGGATTTTTTGCAGTCATGTCCATGATAATGAATACAGCGTATATACAGATATATGTCCAATGATTTTTGTGTATTCTATGGCCCAAGGTCTGTACACATCCTATACACAACAGCTTTACAAGACCTCGGCTATTATAAACAAATCAAACAACTATAATGGCGAACTGCACATAATACCTTATGCCCTCGAATGCCACGGTACGGTTGGAGCTCACGAAGACGAGGAAATAACAGAAACAGTCTTTAATTCACGGATTACTCAGCGAAACTGAAGCACATCCATCTCAACATGGACATAACACTGATGAGAACGGACAGAGAATGAAGGAGAACAAACAAAGGGAACTATAGAGATAATGAGACGACAGGTGAACAGGATGTCTAATCAAACAAACTAGGTCAGGGGTGGCTGAAATTATGATTTAAAATAAGTCCATTCCTGAAATTTCCTCACTACTAAATATTCCACGCTTAACTGTTAGTGGGATTATAACAAAGTGGAAGCAATTGGGAACTCAGCCATGAAGTGGTAGGCCACATAAAATCTGAGGGTCAGTGCGCAGAAGTCACCAACTTTCTGCAGAGTCAATAGCTCCAGACCTCCAAACTTTTGTGGCCTTCAGATGAGCTCAAGAACAGTGTGTAGAGAGCTTCATGGAATGGGTTTCCATGGCCGAGCAGCTCATCCAAGCCTTACATCACCAAGTGCAATGCAAAGCGTGGGATGCAGTGGAGTAAAGCACGGCGCCACTGGACTCTAGAGCAGTGGAGACGTGTTCTCTGGAGTGACCAATCACGCTTCTCTGCCTGACAATCCCATGGACGAGTCTGGGTTTGGCGGTTGCCAGGAGAACGGGACTTGCCTGATTGCATTGTATCAAGTGTAAAGTTTAGTGGAGGGGGATTATGGGGTGGGGTTGTTTTTCAGGGGTTGGGCTTGGCCTCTTAGTTCCAGTGAAAGGAACTCTTAATGCTTCAGCACCAAGACATTTTGGACAATTTCATGCTCCCAACTTAGTGGGAACATTTTATGGACAGCCCCTTCCTGTCCCAACATGACTGCGCTCCAGTGCACAAAGCGTCGGTCCATAAAGACATGGATGATCGAGTTTGGTGTGGAGGAACTTGACTGGCCTGCACAGAGTCCTGACCTCAACCCGATAGAACACCTTTAGGATGAATTAGAGCGGAGACTGCGAGCCAGGCCTTCTCCTCCAACATCAGTGGTAGCGCGGCTCCGCCAAGTGACTCACTCAGAGCAGCAACAACCACGTGATCTCTGTCTCAGAGGATGAAGTTCGGAGGGCACTCAAGCGTGTGGACGTCAGGAAAGCTGCCAGGCCGGATGGTATTTCAGGTCGTGTTCTGCGGTCCTGTGCTGATTAGCTCGCCGGGTTGTTTACATCTATCTTTAATGAGTCCCTCGCTACATCTGTGGTCCCCACCTCCTTCCCTCTTGCCTGAATGACTATCGTCCAGTGGCTCTCACGTCTATAGTCATGAAGGTCTTTGAGAGACTCATTAAAAACACCATTTGCTCCTTCATTCCTGACACTTTGGACCCTCTTCAGTTTGCCTATCGTCCCAATAGATCGACTGAAGATGCCATCTCTCATGTCCTCCACTCCTCCCTCACTCACATCGACAGCAAAAGTGGGAACTACGTAAGGCTGCTATTTATTGACTATAGCTCAGCCTTTAACACCATAGTTCCCGTTAAGCTAACCCCCAAACTCCTGGATCTCGGTCTGAATCCTTCTCTCTGCCACTGGATTGAGGACTTCCTCACTGGCAGGCCTCAGGTGGTGAGAATAGGCCAGTCCACCTCCTCCTCCATCACCCTGAGTGTGGGAGCTCCACAGGGCTGTGTCCTGAGTCCCCTGCTCTACTCTCTCTACACGCATGACTGTTTGTCCACACACAGCTCCACCTCTATCATCAAATTTGCTGATGATACTGTTGTCCTGGGCCTCATTTCCAACAACAATGAGACGGCATACTTGGACGAGGTGGAGCATCTAACATCATGGTGCCAGAACAACTGTCTCTCTCTGAATGTTGGCAAGACCAAAGAAATGATTGTGGACTTCAGGTGGAGACAGCAACGGACATACTCCCCCCTCATGATCAGCGGGTCACCAGTAGAGAGAGTGAGCAGCTTCAAGTACCTGGGTGTAAACATCTCCGAGGACCTGACCTGGACTGCTCACATTCTGACACAGGTGAAAAAAGCCAGGCAAAGACTGTACCACCTGCGCCAGCTGAGGAAATTCAGGGTTTCACCAGCTATCCTGAAAACTTTCTATTTAGGGGCGATAGAAAGTGTATTAACTCAGTGCATCACAGCCTGGTATGGGAACAGCACCAGTCATGACCGCAAAGCCCTGCAAAGAGTCGTGCGCTTATCCGAGCGTATCTCAGGGTCAGCTCTCCCGTCTCTGCAGGACGTCTACACCAAACGCTGCAAAGGTAGAGCTACTAAGATCATCAAGGACTCTAATCACCCTGCAAACCCTCATTTCACGCTGCTGCCATCTGGTAAGCGCTTCCGAATCAGACTCCTGAACTCAGTCACTTAACATCACGTGACCATCGATACACTGACATTGCACTGCACTTTCTGTTCTCGTTGTTACTGTGTAACAACCTGTTATAAACCTGTTTGCACATTATACTCTTTGTACATTTCTGTTAACCACATATTAAGTCCACATTATAAGTCTACAGCACAGTTTATTTCAGAGAGAGAATATAGGCAACTATGTGTCAAATTTGATTGATTGATGACTGTCATAAAAAGTCCTCCCCCCTCCCTCCTCCCCCCCTCCCTCCCACCCCTCCCACCGAACTGGACACCTGTTCCGGACACCTGTTTTGGCCATCTGTTTTATTATCCTCCTTCCCCCCCACCCCCCACTATACCCCCCCCATTCAAAGGAATTTATGACTGTTTTGGGGACTTTGTGTGTTTTTTGAAAATGTTCAAAAACAATGTGCTTTAAGCTTTTTTAAAAAAAAAATGTGAATAACAGTGTGGCGGGGGGGGCGTGGTTTAGCGAAGTCTGTGACGGGAGAGAGAGTCAGGGAACGAGCGGCACGTAAGTGAATCAAGGTCAAAGGAGTATCACCTGTCTTGTTTCAGTGATTGGCGTGGAGAGACAGGATTTAAGCAGCCCAGGAAGTGACGACGAGGAGAGAAGCTGGGACTCGAGGGAGCATGCAGAGAGAAACTGCTGAAGAGAAAACCGACGGAGTACAAAGAGATTATTGTTTATGTTTTGATGAAAAATACACAGTTGAGTAAAAATAAAGAGAACCTACGAGTCCCAGAAAGCCGACCCCCTTGTCTTCTTCCTTATACGCGTGAACATTTGTTACAGTGGTGCCGAAACCCGGGATAGGAAGAAGACCGAGCCGCCGCCATGCAAACACCGCCAGCAACGGCATTTGCGGACGTCATACAGGCGCTCGCAGGCCTGCATCGGGAGCAACATCAATCGATGCTGGAGATCCGGGAAGAGCAGGAGCGGCGTTTCCAGGCGCTCTTCCTGGCCCAGCAGCAGGACCGCGAGCTCGTCCGGAGCTGCATAGACCGGGGGGTTCCGGCCGGGGAAACATCTATCCCGGCCAAAACCACCCACATGCAGCTCACAAAGATGGGGCCGCAGGACGATCCAGAAGTGTTCTTGGATTTGTTTGAGCGGTCCGCGGAGGCATGTGGGTGGCAGCGACTGGACTGGCCGGTGCGCCTCATTCCCTTGTTATCGGATGAGGCGCAGATAGCGGCCCAACAACTGCCAGTCCAGAACCTCCTGGTCTATGACGACCTGCGACGGGCCATCCTCCAGCGGGTCGGGCTCTCCCCCGAACAACATCGTCAGCGGTTTCGGTCGCTGACATTAGGGGAGAACACCCGGCCCTTTGTGATGGCCCAGCAGCTCCGGGATGCCTGCTGCAGATGGCTGATGGCTGACCAGTCGACCAGATCGTCGACAGAGTGGCGCTGGAGCAGTTTATTGCGCGGTTGCCCAGGAAGACCGCGCAATGGGTCCAGTGCCACAGGCCGGCGTCGCTGGACAAAGCCATCGAGCTGGCGGAAGATCAACTGGTGGCGTGCCCAGGGGTCGGCGAACTCCTACCGGCAGCTTCTCTCCCTCTCCCTCCTTCGTCCTATCGACCAGTACCAGCGCCCGGAAGGGAGGGTTCCAGTCACGAGACCCGCCCCGAGGGAGGTTCGACGAACTCCAGGGCGGAGCCTCTGGATCGCGGATGCCCTCCCGAGGACGGGAGACTTCCGGGTCCTATCCAGCCTCCGGTCCCATCTCCCCTTTCTCTCCACGCCAATCCCTTGATTCCCTTCCTGCCACTGGGGCAGGGGGAAAGTCTGGGCTGGCCTGTTGGCGGTGCGGAGACCCGGGCCACTTTATAGATCGGTGTCCGGTGATGGAGGTGGGAACACTGATCCGGGTCCCCGACATGCCACAGGCTGCCACCAATCAAGCCGGAATGTACCAAATACCAGTGAGTATTCAGGGGGGTACCTATCCGGCATTGGTGGATTCAGGGTGTAACCAAACCTCTATCCACCAAAGCCTGATACAATCATTGGCATTGGATAAAGGCCGCCTGGTTAAGGTACGGGGTGTAGCGTATGGACGGTGCTCATAAATGATCAACGGACCAATACTTTGATTATTTATAATGACTCAAGCAAGACCGGCGCCGTGAAGTCTACAGACCGACAGGTTAATGGTGCTAAAAGGACACAAACCATGCTCGTGCAGCTCACCGTCATAAACAGCCCTCCCTCACACATACCAAGGGACATCCGAACACATTATATGACTTTTAACTCAGTTATTTTTCATTTTAGGTGTGCTGTTCCCTGTATATATGCATGCTTTTTGTTATAACCATTTTAGATGTGTTTGATAGGTTAGAAACTTATAGCCAGCGAATGCTTAAGGAAGGATGGCGTCAATCCTCGCCATTCCTGTAACTCTTGGGTTAAAACCCCCATGTTTGGTCTCGAAATCTTTGTCTCGCAATTTGTAGGCCAGCTAGGCGGGTTGTGGACTCTTTCTTTCATGCCAAAACCCCAAAGTCTGCATACCAAAACCCCCAAGTCTGCCCATCTGTGAGAGTCATAAAACATGTTAATGAGGCGAGACCCAAGACAAAGGGAGATTTCCCGCTTCTGAGTTCCTTCGCTCTGATTGGCTGTTCCGACCAAAGAGACGTGCCCCGTCGCGGCCCTTTAAAATTGGGCCACAGACGGCTTGCTCTCTCTCTTGCTCTCTCTCTTGTCCTGCTCTCTTGTCTCTCTCTCCGGCTTCTTCTCTCTCTCACTCCCTCTCTCTCTCTCTCTCTCTCTCTCTCTCTCCTTCCTGCTTTCAGTTAATTTGTGTATGTTTGTTTATTGTTTGTTGATTTTATTAAAATATATATATTCACACGTGATTGCGCTTGGTTTGCTCATACATAGGTCACTTTTACGGTGAACCGACCCTGTTACAAATTAAAAGAAAGATATTTCTCTTGGCCAGAGAAACGTTGTTTAAGAGTTATTAAAAGGTAGATATTTGGTGGACAAGTATCCGTCCTTTGAACTCAATTCTAGAATCAAAGAAATTTCTAAAAGTTGAATTAAGCCCTAGATATTAATAATTGTTTTAATCCGTTTTAATCAATTGTTAATATCAAAATTCCCCTCTGTGCGGATCTGTGCATGTTCGATCGTAAAACACGATTAAACGCATGCATAAATCCCGCACCTTTTCCCCTGGGGCTAGATATTCTTTACAGGGGTGTGCACGGGGATGTGGTGAGTTATCCGCTGGTGACGGTCATAATTCAATTCCGGGGACAAAAACATAAAGTGAAGGTGGCAGTTAGTCCGCACCTTCGACATCCGCTTATTTTGGGTACAAATTGGCCCGCATTTGGTAAATTATTGAGGTATTTGTGTGCGGATGTCTCTTGGGACAAAAGAGGGTGGGGAGAGAGAGCAGTGGTTCAATATGGGAGTCTGAGCCGGGACCATCGGGCACTGTTCCAGAGGAACAGAGTGGTGTAGTGAGGCTAATCCTAACTGACCGCGATGATTTTTCTCTGGAACAGTCCCAAGATGAGTCGCTCAAAAATGCGTTTGCACAGGTCCGATCGATCGACGGACAGGTTCTCCATCCTGAACAACCACTCTCTTATCCTTATTTTGCCATATTAAAAGACAGGTTGTATCGAGTGACCCAGGACACTCAGTCAAACAAGATACGACCCAGTTGTTGATTCCAAAAAGCCGTCGGGAAATGCTTTTCCAGGCGGCTCACTCCAATCCTATGGCTGGTCATTTGGGTCAAGCGGCCACACTGAATCGTTTGATGGTCCGTTTTTTTTGGGCGGGCATTCACGAGAATGTGCGCAGATGGTGCGCGTCGTGTCGTGAATGTCAGTTGGTGAATCCACCGGCTTTTCCAAAAGCGCCATTGCGCCCTCTACCGCTTATGCAGGTCCCCTTCGAGAGAATGGGCATGGACCTCATCGGACCATTAGAGCGATCCGCACGGGGGCATCGTTTTGCATTGGTCCTAGTGGATTATGCAACACGATACCCCGAAGCAATTGCCCTCCGTAGCATTTCCGCAAAAAGTGTTGCCGAGGCTTTGTTTAGTTTAATCTCCCGAGTGGGGATCCCGAAAGAGATCCTCACTGATCAAGGCACGGCGTTTATGTCACGTACACTACGCGAACTATACGGATTATTGGGCATTAAATCGATCCGCACCAGCGTCTATCACCCACAGACGGATGGGTTGGTGGAACGATTTAATCGCACTTTGAAGACAATGATCCGAAAGTTCGTACAGGAAGACGCCAAAAATTGGGATAAAGGGTTAGAACCCCTGTTGTTCGCTGTACGCGAGGTCCCGCAAGCCTCCACCGGGTTTTCCCCATTCGAACTCCTCTACGGACGTCAGCCCCGTGGGGTGTTGGACGTTCTCAGAGAGGGTTGGGAGGACGGACCTTCGCAAAGCAAAAACGAAATTCAGTATGTCATGGACTTGAGAACAAAACTCCACACACTGGGGCGGCTATCCATGGAGAATTTGTTACAGGCTCAGGACAAACAAAGCCAGCTGTACAACAGGGGAACGAAACTGTGTGAATTTTCACAGGGAGATAAAGTGCTTGTATTACTCCCCACTTCTAGCTCCAAATTGCTCGCCAAGTGGCAGGGACCCTTTGTGGTCACACGGCGAATAGGAAATCTCGATTATGAGGTGATTCGGTCGGATAGGAGCGGGGCACATCAAATATACCACCTTAACCTCCTGAAGAAGTGGAGTGAGGCGAAGTCAGTGATGTTGGCAACGGCAGTGAGCGGGGAGGAGGATCTCGGGCCAGAGGTGAACACAAAAAGTACATCACTCGCCCTGGCCCCAGGGGGAGATCATCTCTCGCCGTTGCAGCTCACTGACATAGCCCAGTTGCAGAAGCTATTTGCGGATGTGTTCTTGCCCGTACCCGGTCGGACGAACCTCATCCAGCACCATATCGAGACGTGGTGCGTTCGGTGGTTCGCAGTTCGGCCATATAGATTACCCGAGCACAAGAAAAAGTGGTTCAGGAAGAATTAGAGGCAATGCTGGACATGGGAGTAATAGAAGAATCCTACAGTGATTGGGCCAGCCCGATAGTTTTAGTCCCTAAAACGGACGGCTCAGTTCGGTTCTGTGTGGATTATCGCAAGGTGAATGCTGTGTCGAAATTCGACACATATCCAATGCCAAGGGTTGATGAGTTGCTCGATCGGCTAGTCACCGCTCGCTTTTATTCGACACTGGATTTGACAAAGGGATATTGGCAGATCCCCTTAACGCCTTTATCTAAAGAAAAAACAGCCTTTACGACGCCGTTTGGATTACACCAATTTGTTACACTTCCTTTCGGGTTGGTTGGGGCTCCGGCCACATTTCAGCGTCTCATGGATAAAATTCTGCGGCCGCATGCTGCATATGCCGCTGCATATTTGGATGACATCATTATCTATAGTAATGATTGGCAGCGGCATATGGAGCATGTGCGTGCCGTCCTGAGGTCGCTGAGAATGGCCGGGCTGACTGCCAACCCGAAGAAGTGTGCGATTGGGCGCGTGGAGGTTAGGTATCTGGGTTTCCACTTGGGTCATGGTCAGGTGCGTCCCCAAATTGACAAGACAGCCGCAGTTGCAACCTGTCCGAGACCCAAGACCAAAAAGGAGGTGAGGCAGTTCCTTGGGCTAGCGGGATATTATAGGAGATTTGTTCCTAATTATGCGGACCTCACTAGCCCACTGACGGACCTCACTAAAAAGGAAGCACCAGATCCAGTCCAGTGGTCAGAGCTGTGCCAGCAGGGTTTTACCCAGGTGAAGGCTGCTTTATGTGGCGGGCCGCTTTTGCAATCCCCTGATTTTTCTCTCCCTTTTATGTTACAGACAGACGCGTCAGACAGGGGGCTGGGTGCAGTACTGACCCAGGAGAGGAAGGGGGAGGAGCGGCCGGTGCTGTACATCAGTCGCAAGCTCTCAAAGAGAGAGACGATGTACAGCACCATTGAAAAAGAATGTTTGGCGATTCGGTGGGCCGTTCTTACCCTCCGCTATTATCTTAAGTTGTTTCACATTACAATTTACTGTTCAAGTTTTCTTTAGTCAAAAACATTTCTCTTACGGAGTCTGATGCAAACACGTCCTCTCGTGTGAAGCCACCGCCCAGTCTCCGCCCTCTTTACCCTGCGTAAGAAACATTTGTTTTTTGTTTTTTGTCTAAACATAAATAAACATTTTTATGACAGTCATCAATCAATCAAATTTGACACATAGTCGCCTATATTCTCTCTTATTTCATTTATTTCAGTTTATTTCAGTTTTATTCCACTTCTTTATTAATTTTTTTACTTGATTTATTTATAATTCTACAGATATATATATATATATATATATATATAGTACTTTTTATCCTATTTCTATATAATTTCCTCCTTGTGTTTTTAACTGTGAATTTGCACTGTCCATGGAGCGGACCTGTTTACATTTCACTGCCGGTTGTATATTCTGTATATAACTGTGTGTGTGACAAATAAAAATTTTTAAAATCTTGAATCTTGAATCAGTGTCTGACCTCAAAAATTCCCATAAACACACTCCTAAACCTTGTGGAAAGCCTTCCCAGAAGAGTTGAAGCTGTTAGAGCTGCAAAGGGTGGGCCGACTCCATATTAAACCCTACGGATTAAGAATGGGATGGCATTAAAGTTCATGTGCATGTAAAGGCAGGCGGCACAACATTTTTGGCAATATAGTGTATCTTCGTATTCGACAGAAAAGCTTCATATCACGTGTGTAAACTACTTTCTAACTCCCAAATCTTGCTTTGGCATCAAGCCTTATAAACACTAGATACCTCTTCACATTCAGCTTCAGATTTCCTTTCGTTAATCCGTCTTTACAACACAATATTTTGTACACGTATTTTGTGAGGTGCTCTGTAAAAAATGTGAACTGACTTTTACTTTGTTAAATATATCATATTTGTAACTTATAACTTGAACTTACTGTGTTCCACCCCGGGACCGCACAGAGACTTAATGCTCGTGAAATGACATGAGCTCACGGACACAAATTAGCCAGTTCTGATATTACTGAGGAGGCAGAGCGACGATTTTACCCTGTCAGGTCGCACACGCTCACTCACAACATGTCTAATTTCAGTAACAGTCACGAAAGCAGCCACTTGTTAATGACAGTAACGGTCAGAAATCGGTTTGCCCCATTCTTTGGGTCCTCGGCATGATCTGTCCTGACAGGATGATTTGACTCACTCCTCATTGGTCACTACTAGAATAATGATTTCAGAAAGATAAAGAATAAATCAACATTTATTGTGGCCAGACAGAACTTAAATAAAAATAATCAAACAAGAATCCATGGTACACAACTGATCAGCATAAACATATAAAACACAATTACCAAGTAATATGAAATATGAAAATAAGAGTCATCATATCTGGCACAGTACACACATAACAAGTTTCAGTCTTTCTCATACTACCAGTGACTGCAGTAAAGTTGACATTTAAAAGATACCAAACATGAAAGGGAACAATAGATTCACAAGATACATCATCTGTGGTATATAGGCATTCTGTGACTTGAATCGGGGGAAGGGAGGAGGGAGAGGGGGAGGAGTTTTGGGCAGGGCGATGTCTGACAGTCTTTCTGTGAGATCTTCTCTCCAGATTAGTGAGTTTTATTGTTTTATTGCAGGGTGTTGGATCTCAGATTTTGTCTTATCTGTAAAACCAATCCTTACATTCCTGCATTTGAACAAAGGTTACCTGGAACAGAAACTGTGCAGAAATTAAAGTTAAACAGATACAGAAATGTGTGTGTGGGAGGCAACTTGTCTACTTTATAAATGAAATGTATAAAAGATTATGTCCACTTATGTACTTGTCTTTTAATGGTGTTGTTAAAAACAAGAAGGAAGCAGGCCATGACTATTGGCAGAAAATGGTTGATATACTGTATGATTATACATGAATCATGAAACAATGAAAGCAAACAGATCAGATTCTTGAAGTGGCTCAAAAACGTGGCTGGTCATCAGGAATTAATGACGTGGCATGAGTGAACACTTCCGAGAAGGTGTTGCCGAGGCGGACACCTATGACACACGATAGGCTCGCCACACCCGGGACATCATATAACCTGTGGTGTGTTCGCAAACTGAAGAGTGTGTGTGAGCCGTCTGCTTACAACACCGATCTGACACCAGGAGAACTCTGCTCTGAACATCAAGGTATGTGCGTCTTCATGCAATGACTTTGAGTTAGTCAATTTTAGGAAACACTTTAGTTTAGGGTCCATTTCTCACTATTAACTAGATGTTTATTATCATGCAAACACTGTAAACCCTAACGCTCAAAATACTTAATTGGTTTGAGTAGGACAAACTTAAATTAAACAAATTATTTCAGTTAAATGATCTGTTATGAGTATTTAGAACTTTCTTTCGAGCAGCACTGACATATTTATTAACTTTTTTGAGTTCTGACAACTTATTAGTGTTTACAGTGAAGTAAATAACTCATTTGATTTGCAGGAACTCAAAACAAAACAAAAAATGAATTAACTAAATATTTTATGTTAATTGCTATCAAAATGTATGAGTTAGCTAACTCAGTACATCAAGTTAGGAGCAATTAACACGCATGAGTACGGGTACAGTACGGGTTACTTCATTGTAACCCAGTTCCCTGATTAAGCGGAACAAGATGCTGTGCGGCTTAGCGCTATTGGGAATGAGAATACCCACGCTGTCGTGCTTGAAGGTGTCTGGACGGCTTACAGTTGTGTAGGTGTGCTCACAAGAATGCAAGAAAGCCTCAGACATTAGTTTGTGATGTCGACTCAAGGACGTGAGAGCCCGGAGTGGCATGAGCATCCAAACTATAAAACTTTATGAATGTGTGCAGAGAGTACCAACCTGCTGCATCACAAACAAGTTGTAAGGGGCACCCCTTGCTAAAGCAGTAGAGGAGGCGACCACTCTGGTGGAGTGAGCCCTTAAGCCTGTTGGCGAAGCTTGGCCGCACGCCTCATAGGCAAGAGCAATAGCATCCTTGACCCAATGCGACATGGTCTATTTGGTTGCGGCTGCACCTCTGTTACGGCCCCCGTAACAAACAAACAGTTGCTCTGACTTGCGCCACTGGCCAGTGCGGTGGACGTAGGCCAGAAGAGCACGAACTGGACACAGTCTATGAAGCTTCTCCTGATCGGGCGTTGATAACGGCGGAGGGCAGAAAATCTCAAAAGTGACAGGATGTACAGTCGAGAAAGGAACCTTAGGCAGGTAGTCAGGATGGGGATGTAAAATCACTTTCACCATTCCTAAGGAAAAGTCTAAGCAGGATGGCGATATCGACAGAGCCTGCATGTCCCCGATTCTCTTTAAGGAAGTTAGAGCCATAAGGAAAACCATCTTTAGGGTCAGAAGTTTTTCAGACGCTGACTCTAGAGCGAGTGAGCAGAGGATGTCTCCCGAGTGGCACCCTGTCAAATAAGGCGTGGCAGTCCGAAAGTGCAGCCACATAAACCCTGAGAGTGGCGAGGCATGTGCCTGTTGACAACTTTTCCTGCAGGAAGTCCAGAACTGAAGCAATCTGACAATTGACCGGGTCTGCATTATGTGTCGTACACCATCTTTCAAAGACACCCCATTTCCTGGCATAACTTTTTCTAGTAGAGGATGCTCTAGCACTTCGAATGGTCTCAATAACATCAGATGAAAACCCATCAGGGGCCAAATATGAAGGTTCCACAGGTCGGGCCTGGGACAGAATATCGTGCCCACCGCTTGAGATAGAAGGTCCCTCCTCTCCGGAATTGCCCATGGTGAATCATTGAGGAAAGACATTATCCCCGAAGACCATACTCTGTTCGGCCAATGCGGCGCTATCAGTAAAATGCAAGACTCTTGGTGGCGAAATCTGGCTAGAACTCCCGGGAGCAGAGAGACTGGAGGAATGCATATAGGCACATTTTGGGCCGTGTGTGCCGTCATGTCCAGACCCAGGGGGGCTTGGTGACTCAGAAAGAAGTAGAGGGGACATTGCGCTGTCTGAAAAGAGGCGAAGAGGTCCATTTCTGCTTCATAAAATCTGGTCCAGATCTGATTCATTACTTCTGGGTGGAGTTTCCATTCCCCCATCTGTAATTTCTGTCTGGACAGTAAATCCGCTCCCACATTCAATTGCCCCGGAATGTACACTGTACACTTGTTCTGGGCCCAGGGAAAATCCGCCTCGCTATTCTGTTCAGATTGCGTGAGTGCAGACCTCCCTGGTGATTTATGTAAGAGACTGTCGCTGTGTTGTCCACCCGCACTAGGACATGACAGCCCCTCAACTAGGGGAGAAAGTATTTCAGGGCCAGAAATACAGCCATCAACTTGAGGCAGTTAATGTGCCCAGCGAGCTGATGACCCTCCCATTCCCCTTGGGATGGACGACCACTTAAGACAGGCAGGCATCTGTCATTAACAATCTGGGACCCAAGGCAAGAAACCCGGGGTCTGAACCACATAGTTAGTGTACGAAGCCATGCAACACAATGTTTCTGTGTTGAAGGGCCATCTCTCGCGATTGTGCTAGTATTAACCAATCGTCTATGTAATTCAAAATGTGAATGCTGCGGAATCATAATGGAGCCAGTGCTGCATCCATGCATTTTGTATATGTACAGGGTGACAAGGCTAGGCCGAATGGAAGAACGCCAAATTGGTAAGCTTTGCCCCTGAAAGCAAACCCCAGGAACTTCCTGTGTTATGGCAATATTTATATGTGAACATGTGTCCTTTAGATCGAATCGTGACAAACCTATCGTGATGTTGGATTTGTGACACTACCGCCTTTACGGTTAACATCTTGAACTTGATCGCTTTAACTGTATGATTAAAGCCTCGAATATCTAAGCGACAGCGACAGCCTTTACATTTCACTGCCGGTTGTATATTCTGTATATAACTGTGTATGTGACAAATAAATCTCTTGAATCTTGAATCTAAGATTGAATAAAAATCTGCACACTGCCAGTTGAAATCTAACTCCTAACAAAGATAGTCAGATAAAGAGGGAGAGAATTTTTGACGCACACCAACACAGAATAGCCTCTGAAGACTAAAGACCTGCCGATGCAGCTGTGGCACATCTATTTATAGCCTCGGATGCTGGTGCATTCTGATGATGTCACTAACTCAGGCTATAAAAGCTCTAAAAAGCTATAAAAGTTTGTTTACACAAACTACAAACTCAAAACCTGATAGTTCTGCTTACTTAAAATTGGGAACATCATAAAAAATGTCAATAAATATATATCTTATAAAGCACATATTAATGCATTATTCTGCATGACCATATTCTACATCCCTTAATCTACCCAATGCCTGAATTTAACAAGTGTGACCAAATTGTATATCGAAAGTCTGCCCTACAGTATCTACAGTGATATACAGAATCATTTCAGTAAGTGTTTCTGCTTGTTATTGATTTTAACATTGTAGTGCTGATGTAACGATCTCCATTAAGGAACATGGCTTTTCATGCCTTATTAAGTAACTGCATGGAAATAAAGAAATTCCAGGTCTTGAGCACATTACAGTTGCATATCAGTTCACTAAATCATTTCTGTTATTTCCTTACAGACTACTGTAAAAACCACTGTAAAACACACAGACACTGACCAAACATATGAACAATTACTTTAATATTCATGGAATCCAGGCTCTCTCTCTTTGATTGATTGATTTTTGATATCCTTAAACATATCCTTATCCACTTAACATTTTAATTTACATTGTCAGTTTGAATTGTGCACTTACAAGTTTAGTGTAGTTTTGAGTACTGCACCAAATCAAAAGCAAGAAATTGAAATGACACTGGGAAATACATGTTTATCACATTTGAACCTGAAATTGAACTGAATCTGATTAAAAGTGAATGCGTTGAATCTCAGCTCCTGTGTGTTTACAGTGAACTTCAGAAACAACAAAACATCTTCATTATGGAATCTGGAGGTGGAGGTGAAGGTGAAGGTGAAGGAGGAGGTATTGGAGAAGGAGTATGTGGAGGAGGAGGAGGATGTGGATGTGGAGGAAGAGGTGGAGGAGGAGGAGGATGTAGAGGAGGAGGAGGAGGAGGAGGAGATTGTGGAGGAGGAGATTGTGGAGGAGGAGGAGGAGGAGGAGAATGTGGAGGAGGAGGAGGATGTAGAGGAGGAGGAGGAGGAGGAGAATGTGGAGGAGGAGGAGGATGTGGAGGAGGAGGAGAATGTGGAGGAGGAGGAGGAGGATGTAGAGGAGGAGGAGGAGGAGGAGGATGTAGAGGAGGGGGAGGAGGAGGAGGATGTAGAGGAGGGGGAGGAGGAGGATGTAGAGGAGGAGGAGGAGGATGTAGAGGAGGGGGAGGAGGAGGCGGTAGAAGAGGAGGAGGTGGAGGAGGATGTATAACTGAAGGAGGAGGGGGAGGAGGTGGAGGAGGTGGTGGTGGAGGTGGAGGAGGTGGTGGAGGTGGAGGAGGAGGGTGGGGAGGTGGTGGAGGAGGAGGAGGAGGAGGAGGTTGGATGAGATAGAAGTTAGGAGGTGGAGGAGGAGGTGTAGGTGAAGGAGGAGGAGGTAGGAGTTGAAGGAGGAGGAGGTAGGAGTTGAAGGAGGAGGAGGTAGGAAGTGGAGGAGGATGTAGGGGAAGTGGAGGAGGATGTAGGGGAGGTGGAGGAGGAGGATGTGATTCCTTATCAATAAACTACACACACTTCTGAAAGGTTTTTGTGAGGGTCACACAATGTTAATTCAAAGTCAAGTTTAGATTTTGAGGCAAATAATTTTGAACGATTAGAACATCCCCAACATCTCAAGCCATGTGCAAGTTCCTCGACCATGACGGAGTCGAACTAACCATGAAAGTTCATCATATCTTCTTCAGTCAACGCAGAAGAAATCGATTGTAACTTCAACACCATCGACTCACAGAACCATCAAATCAGGAACTTTACAAAACTGCTTCAACTGCAACGGCACTGCAAGTATCGCATATTTGATCTAAACAGAGGGTTAGGATAAGCAGTAAAATCCTCCTAACGAGGTGCATTGAAAATAACAAGATGACGGTTCTTTTAATAGATAATGACTCTTTTCCATAGCTTCATTTCTGTTTTCCAGTTTTCATTCTCACTTTCCAGCTTACCCATGTATGTGTGATGGGAAAATTCCTAAGGTTTTGTAAAACAGATAATTATGATGTGCATGTCAAAAAGCACAAAAACATTGAAACAAGCTTGGACTGGAATGACATGCATAACTTTAACATGAAATATCAGTAGAAAATCTCTTATCTGGTGGTATCTGACTACTATTCGCACTACCTGGACATTCTCGTCACTACATCAGAGCATGTTATTCAGAGACCTAAAGCGTTATTTGCTAAATTTGGCATACCCGAACAAATTGTTAGCGACAATGGACCGCAGTTCTCCAGTGAAGCCAGGAGCAGCTTTTGTGGTTTGTACGATATTCAACACATAACATCTAGTCCGCATAATCCACAAGGTGACGAACATGCAGAACGGGCAGTTCAGACAGCGAAGCGTATTCTGAAACAGGATGACCCGCTGACAGCACTCATGTGTTTTCGAGCCATTCCCACCTCCTCGACAGTGGTCAGCCCAGCGGAATTGCTTATGGAGGAAAAATCCGTACTACTCTACCCACCTTACCGAAAAACCTGAGACCAAAGTGGCCAAATCAAGCGTAAGAGAGAAAGACAAAGCAGCGAAGAAAAGCAAGCATACTACATGAACAGACGACATGGTGCGAAGAACTTACCCGTTATTACAGTAAGCATTACATTTTGAACATTTTATTACAATAATAATGTAATACTTATTACATTATGTGCAGTTATTACATTATAAGTTGCTACACACCTTCATAGCATAATACACTAGTTAATACTAATTAAAGTTAATGCTAATTAAAGTTAATACTAATTAAAGTTAATACTAAAGTTGTAATGCACAAAGTGTCCTCAAAAAACATCATTGCCAGATTGTATGCATTGACACTCAACACTCAATCTCACAGATAAAATAAATGTAAATAAATAAATGCATGTTACTTAAATCATTTTTTAAAAAGTTTAAAAAGTAAAGACATACAATAACCAATAAGCATCAGACAAGCATCAGAAAGACCTTAGACACTATAGTCACTAGTTTGTAAAGATGTAAAGATGATATTCTTACATTATTTTTAATGTTTTAAAGGTGTGGACGAACACTGATGCGTGATTGCCCCACACAGTGGAATAGTTTGTTTGAAATGATCAAGAGACTGACTGAAACCAGACCTTCTCTCAATGAGGAGCTTGGGATGGACAAAGCTAGAAAATCCCATGAAACTACTGGAACCATTTGCTACACACACCGATCAACTCCAGACAGATAGCCCGTCCCTATCTGAAGTAGTGCCAGCCCTGTTGAATCTGGAAGCACATCTGCAGCAGACTACCAATATGGAAAAGCAAACTGTTCAAGTTCTTCTTAGGATGATGCAGCAACGCTTTGCAGGCGTACTTGAACATGAAAAGTTGGTGCAGCATCTCTCATGGACCCATCTGTCTCCGTAGCTCTTACATCTTCAGATCAAGCTTCAGCCACAATGAAAGATAATGCATGTGAACTACCATCAACGTCTGGAGGCTCCAACAAAACCCTTCAGAAATACACATTCCTTGCTACAAAGATCTTCAGTACTGCTAACCAGGTGAATCCAGTTGATAGCTCTGGCAGTGCAGTGCGTGAAATGCAATTACTTAGACGAAGTGAAGCAAGACAACATTGGAGTCAGGCCACTACAGGACTGGCACGGATGTTTAGCTGTGTAGCCAAAACCTGCACCTGTGTCCCTGTATCTCAAGCCTTTGTAGAAAGAATATTTTCTGTTGGTGGACAGCTTTCACCTGGACTGAGAAGCAGAATGAGCACCTCCCTGGAACAAGGAGTCTTCCTAAACGTGATTTCAGAAAACACAGACCACAATATATCCAATGCAAAATGCACAATTGGTCATTTTGAACATTATATTCTGATTTCCTGAAACCTTCTTAACACTACATAATTCTTAAGTTATACCTTAAGCTGTGCCCTAATGTTAATACGTGTTTCCTGAAATGATCTTAGTTAAGTATGCCTTCTGTAAGTCATTTGTTCGTAAGGTTGGTCTGGACCTCTCTTAGCTATACCTCATCACTGCTGACTGTTCATTCTGATAGTGTCTACCACTGTTTCTTTACATCTCAGTCTATACCCATATAATTCTGCTAACTGAAGTCTTTTCATGCAAAGAATTAAATTGTCATTACACTGATGTTTGTTAGCTTTTTAATTATATTATCCAAAGGTACATCAGCTGGCAAACCCTTATGGAGTCTACTTAAAGGGAATGATTGTGGAGGGGAGTTTGGTCAAACTATGGCAGCGATACAGCCAATAGTTGTGCTAAATCAAAGACGCCGCCGTCCACATGAGAGGTAGCGGGTTCGCACAATCATTTCAAAATGATATAAAATATCCACGGTTGGATTTAGTTTGCATTATACTGGATAATATTTATAAGATCTCACGAGTTCTGATAAATGCAATTTCAACCATTTCTGAAGTGCTTCTATTATAAAGAACACCGCTTTCTCACATAACACAGTTAATCAACCCCTGCATAGAGTGAATAATCGATTCTTGAGCCATTGATCATCACATCAGCGGCGCCGCCACGGACAGCAGCTGCTAACGGCGCACTTAAGAAGACATACCTTAAGCAACCTCCCGAGGTACACGCCTAGAAATGGTACCTTTAGTTACGTTATACCTTTAGAGTCTGAAACTACATATATAAAAGCTAAATAAAAATGTGTTCACAAAATAAAAACTAAACTAAAATGTACAGCAAATTTAAAAACAAAATCGAAATAAAAAAAACAATGACAGGAACACACATGCAAGAACATGTATAATATATTTTATATTTATAACAGTTGTGAGTTTATATTACGCAGTTCTGGAAAAATTTATTGTAGGATGCAAACTTAAAGTCAGATTTGTGCATATACACACAGAAACATACAATATCTATACATACACATATACAGATACACATTACAAACATCTACATACACACACATTAAAAGTAAAATACTTAAAATAAAATGCCAATACCAATGATTACCCAATTATGGAAAAAGTGAGTTATTGCACCCCGTGAGATGCTATATAATCTACACTACCACACCTCTTAGAACATACACTCACCTAAATTATTAGGAACACCTGTTCAATTTCTCATTAATGCAATTATCTAATCAACCAATCACATGGCAGTTGCTTCAATGCATTTAGGGGTGTGGTCCTGGTCAAGACAATCTCCTGAACTCCAAACTGAATGTCAGAATGGGAAAGAAAGGTGATTTAAGCCATTTTGAGCGTGGCATGGTTGTTGGTGCCAGACGGGCCGGTCTGAGTATTTCACAATCTGCTCAATTACTGGGATTTTCACGCACAACCATTTCTAGGGTTTACAAAGAATGGTGTGAAAAGGGAAAAACATCCAGTATGCGGCAGTCCTGTGGGCGAAAATGCCTTGTTGATGCTAGAGGTCAGAGGAGAATGGGCCGACTGATTCAAGCTGATAGAAGAGCAACTTTGACTGAAATAACCACTCATTACAACCGAGGTATGCAGCAAAGCATTTGTGAAGCCACAACACGCACAACCTTGAGGCGGATGGGCTACAACAGCAGAAGACCCCACCGGGTACCACTCATCTCCACTACAAATAGGAAAAAGAGGCTACAATTTGCACGAGCTCACCAAAATTGGACAGTTGAAGACTGGAAAAATGTTGCCTGGTCTGATGAGTCTCGATTTCTGTTGAGACATTCAGATGGTAGAGTCAGAATTTGGCGTAAACAGAATGAGAACATGGATCCATCATGCCTTGTTACCACTGTGCAGGCTGGTGGTGGTGGTGTAATGGTGTGGGGGATGTTTTCTTGGCACACTTTAGGCTCCTTAGTGCCAATTGGGCATCGTTTAAATGCCACGGCCTACCTGAGCATTGTTTCTGACCATGTCCATCCCTTTATGACCACCATGTACCCATTCTCTGATGGCTACTTCCAGCAGGATAATGCACCATGTCACAAAGCTCAAATCATTTCAAATTGGTTTCTTGAACATGACAATGAGTTCACTGTACTAAAATGGCCCCCACAGTCACCAGATCTCAACCCGAGCATAGAGCATCTTTGGGATGTGGTGGAACAGGAGCTTCGTGCCCTGGATGTACATCCCACAAATCTCCATCAACTGCAAGATGCTATCCTATCAATATGGGCCAACATTTCTAAAGAATGCTTTCAGCACCTTGTTGAATCAATGCCACGTAGAATTAAGGCAGTTCTGAAGGCGAAAGGGGGTCAAACACAGTATTAGTATGGTGTTCCTAATAATCCTTTAGGTGAGTGTATATTCAAAATGTTAAATTCAACGATCCCCTTCCAGCAATTTCATATCTGATCTTCTCCGCTAGCCACATCCCAAATTTAGGTACAAACTCTTTTGTTCCACATCAACAAAACTGCCTTCTTTGCTATTGTCATCCCATATTGTATTTAAGCATTCAACAAATTTAGAATCAGACCCTTCATGCAAGTTCGAAGGTCATACAATAATAAATATGTTCAGGGGGGTTAAAGGTTTCAAAATTAGGTATTACTTTTAACATAGCTTCGTACTTGTAAATACCTGAGAAAATGAGCGGGTTAGTCTAAGCTGGGCGAAACTTTTGTCTAAGCTGGACGAAAGAAGCAA